>CBVK0102389240.1:0-11150 GCA_900067695.1 Picea abies
TGTTTCTTGTTCTTATGTCCTTATGCACTATAGTTTAATTATTTTTATCATTCTTAGTTTAATTCTTAGCTTAGTATTTTATGTTTTATTCTTCTAACCCTTTCCTTTACTGTTGTCTTGCTTAACTAACCCAACTAAAATTGTAATCACCTCTGTTTTGCTCATTTAGGTGACGAAAGAGGCGCAACAGATTGGCGACTCTGTTGGGGAAAGGTATCAATTTCCTACCCCATTTGGGTTATTTTATCTCTTCTTTTTGTTTAATTAACCTGTAGGTACCATAACCAGCCCAAGCCGACCTACAAGAAGCCAAATTCAAAGATGAGTTGAAGGAATTTCACCCATAATTTTCTTCACGGCCGTGTGATAGTTGTGCGCAAGTTTATCATCCCACAGTTGCGCATTGTGCGCATGTGTGCCAAAATCACTATATTGCTCAATGCCTTCTGCACACTTGCTCCCATCAGTCTCTATTATTTTGCGCATTGGCGCTCAAAGTGCCTCTGTCTAGTTTGAGACCCGTGCACCTGTGCAGAAAAATATACATTGTAAGATTTTTGTGATCTGTGGAGGGCCCATATCCTTCTTAAATTTGATTCCATGCATTTTGTAATATGCACTACACTTACATTCCCTCTCCATATAAAGGGATTGGTCAAAACACATAGGCACTTAGGGCTTAAAATCATAACTTTCCCTATTTTTTGTCGTTTTTCCACATGGATGACTCACTTTGACTAAAGTTAAGTTGGAATCATTCTACATCACATATAAAACTTGCATTGATACCAGAAATTGGATAAAAATCATTGAGTATGCTCTTCTTTCGCGCTTCAAAGTGATCTTGAGAATCAAAAAGAGGTTGTGGGACAATTTCATCTCCCTTAAAAAGACAAAATCTTTAGGAGAGGACAACAGCCCCCTTGGGACTCCTCTTAGTTTATTTTTCGAGACACATCTTAATATTGTAACGGGCCCATACATGCCCACATGCTACAAATATAGGATAGTGTTGAAATTTACTTTCTTAGATTAAATCACTAGGGAAGTTTAAAGGTTTTGTAACAGGCCCATACATGCCCACATGTTTACAATCTAGGACAGTTTCGAAGATTTCTTAGATTAAATCACATTTAGGGAGTTAAAGGAATAGTAAAGGACCCACATGTCCACATGCTAGTTTCCTAGGGACTTTAAAATTCCGCAAGGTTGTACCAACGACATTTAGTTAATTAGGTAATCAAAGACTTGTAAGGACCAAGCGAAGTCCACATGCAACAAGGTGACACCTAATTTATTAAACATTTTGGCACACTTTCACTCATTCACACACAAAGTCACTTCTCACTCACATAGTTTCCATATCGAAACATGGAGGTCGAAGTAAGTTTCCTCCAAAGGGATTCTAGAACACCCCACCCTTTTCTTGACGAAACTATTCACTCCCACTTAATTTCAACGAGATTGGTTCACACCCCCAATCTCTCAAACAACCACATCTAAATTTTTTCTAAAAACTCACTAATTTTTCCTCCACAGGAGGTGCCAAAAGAATTTTTTTAGTCTAGGTAGGATTTTGAGGATAGGAATCCAAATAACTACCCATTATCTGGTTCTCACATTTTCAAAACAATAGAAGTTGTCAAATAGGGAACTTTAAATCCTCCAAGTCAAGTGTTCCTAACACCATAAGGCAGGGAGATACCCATGAAGGGTTGAAGGCTAAGTTCTGATTGTTCTGTGAGTCGCCCCTTGAGGCACCCACTTCTTGGACGGGATCTAGCCCGTGACCCAATTCTTAGGCCGAAAATCTAAATGTCGCATTTTGACCAAGGTACCTAGTGACAAAATTTTAGGACATCTACCTAGGTGGCAATTGTGGGATGCAATTGCACCTTTATCGTATTTTGTGTGGATATTGGGAAATATCGCCAGTTCTTTCGGGATATGCCCCCTCTACCCCTTATTATAACTGATTGTTTCATCCTTCACTAGTTTCTCTTTCAATGGCTTCAGACCCCACTGTCGAGTGCAATTGGAAGGCCCAGTTCTATTTGAGAGGAAGGATGTTACATCTTTTAGGACACGAGCATTTTTTTTCTTTGTTCTCCCACGTGGATAAAATTCACCTATCCACATATATGCTTCTTTATCAAAACACTTTATGTATGATGCCCTTCTGATTACATCTGATTTGGAAATATATTGTGAAAGTTTCAAAAAATTGAAACAAAGGCTCTTGTTTATTTATTACTCTCACCACCATTCGCACACATTCACTCAGCTAGTCGGACATCATAGGGGACCCATAAAACCCTTGTCGTTCCAAAAACTTGCTAAATATCCCTCCTATTTTAGGAGGAGTTCCTATTCTTGCCAACTCATAAGCTCTACCTTCTCACACCCCTATGAGTGCCACTATATTGGGATCAGCTTTGCTCGGTTCCACCTTACTTGGGTCCACTTCCCAAGGTCATCCATCCACTCGCTCTCCTTTACATGGAAGCGCGGGGACAAATTCTTCTCAAGGGGGAAGTACAAACCCACCTAGTCCCCTCCAAGGTTCAGGTACCCAAAACACTCACACTATGATTGGAATTAATCCTCCTCCACCACCCCATATGCCATACTTGGCTTTCCTCAACATACCAGATCTGACTAAACTCACCAATGATCCTATATTGCATAACCCCACATGGCCTGCAATGCCTACCAAACTCCCTTCAGACATCCCCAAGTTTGAAGGAAAAGTAGGAGACGATCCCGCCAACCATATCATGACGTTTCACCTATGGTGTTCTTCAAACAACATCATGGATGATTCCGTTTGACTGAGGTTATTTCAACGTACACTCACTGGCCAATCAGCCAAATGGTATGTAGAATAAAAATTTGGGTCCCATGCGAATTTTGATTCAATGGCCAAATCATTTTTAACCTTCTTTCAACTACCCATTCATCATGACAATGGCCTTGAACTACTCTCAGACTTCAAACAAACCTCCTCCACACACATTGTTGACCACATCCATGAATTGCATCGATGACATAGTCTCTGCAAAGATGACACTACCCCCCAACAATGTCTCAATTGGTTCCTCAAATCACTTATTTCCCTCCTTGCCAAAGATGTGGCTTCCACCTTCCCCCAGTTTGAAGAAGAAGCCATTAGAAAAACCCAACAGTTTGAACTCATTTACGCCCAGTCCAGATACTTATACACAGTACTCCCGAACACCCCAAGACCCATGCCATTCGGCCAAGACAAACCTAGGATGTCTTACTTAGCAGATGGATTGATTGGTAACACTACACACCACAACCCACAGCCTCAACAACCACCCATGTATGGCACACCCCAATATCCACTGGCATATGGATGAATCCTTTATTATCCTCCTCCTCCTTATCAACAACCATACCCTATTGCCTTGCCTCCACCCATAAGTGGACCCCCTTCGGCATCCCCAATACACCCACCTATCCAACCAAGTGCTGGTACTCCCTGTACCTCATACTATACCCTAAGCACTAGTGAAAGCACCACGCCTTCCTATGTACCTTATGGATCATTGCCACAACATAATCTGTACATTCCATTTCCTGGCCCCCCACAGCCTGTGGCTCCACCACCAAGACACCCATATGCTAGGGTTAATTTTTGTCAGCCCTCTCCCATTCAACAATATCAAAATTTTGAGCAGTTGAATATGGAAAATCCATCCCATCAATCAAACAATGCTAGAAAGAAAGGAAAAAACTGGAACAATAATAATCCTAGATCAGGAGGAAACCAAAACCAACCCTAGCATAACCAATCTGTCGGGGGAAACTAGAACCAAGGGAATCATAGCCCCCAAGGGGGAAATAACAACAAATGGCAAGGGAAAAATAACAACAATATTTAGAACAACTTCCCTTGTGCTCTTTGTGGTGAGTTTGGTTACTATACACACCACGTCCCTTGGCACCGCCTACCCCCCAGCAGGCCCCACAACAATATGTGTAGCAACCACCCCCAACCGTGCTGCAAAACCCCATCTCGCACTAGGGAGTAATGAACACCCAAAATGACATGTAGCCTACCCTACCACAGATAGGACAATATCCCAATCTGGGAAATCCTATCGATCACACTATCCTCCTCACCAGTGAGGAGGAAGTTCTTCTACAAACACGCAATCGTCAATACAATGCAATCCCTGAGTCTTTTCCCACCACCTCGGACGCACCCCCAGTCGTAACTGGGTCCCCTTTGATGATTCCTCATCCTAATACTGACCCACCCCTTCATATTCCTCTCATCCCCTTACGCAGGAATGTCCATGTTATCCCTGTTTTCTAGAGATAACTAGGAGATCATGTCTCAAGGCCCACAGGTCCTAGACATGGAGTACTGAGAGCAGGATTGACCTGAGCATGGCCCTGGAGGGCCCATCTTTCTTCTTCTTCATCAGAATTGTCCAGTTAGCAGCAACAACATCCATCAACTTCGACTTGGACTTGTATCAGAGAAGACTCTTGCTCCATGAGGTAGTTGGTCCAAGTATCATGGTATGTGTCATATTTGATCATTATAACCTTCAGATATATGCAGCAAATTCCTTTTATTTCTGACGACTGCTTGGATCTTACACTGACCCACTTGACCATGGTTGGGGGGATTGATAGTGTACCCTAGCAAGCTTGTACCCATAGGTTTTGGTTAGCCACTAGTTGGGATTTGAAGGGCCATCGTCCGCTCCCATCATATCATCACTCTTACATCTTATCCCCCACTCATCTATCCCATTCCCCTAGTATGGACATTAGGATGACCTATTTGTGGGGTTACACCTTATATCATGGGAAGAAGGGGCTAAAGGCCCAGAAGGTAAAAGCAGCTGGTAAAAGATAAAATCCATAAAAATAAAACCTAGAGATGTTGCGCCCAGGGATCCCTGAGAAGGCAATAAAAATCCTCTCAACAAGAAACAAGAGGCAAGAGGATGGGGGGTCTCATTACGAGCCAGTCCATTATGTTCATGGGTACCTAGTAGTATAACATTGTCATTATTTGGTTACCATGCCAGGGCAGTGACCTTTGGTTGCATGGCCAAGGGAAAGGGGGTCTCATCATGAGCCAACCTTATCATTTCTTTGAAAGTGCTTGTGGGTAACACTGTTAGCTCTGGTCACCATGCCAAGGCAGTGTCCTCTAGTTAGTCCTTGAAATAAATAAGAAAAAGCAATAAATAAAAGAAAGAATAAAGGCAATAAAGGGTTTGGAAAGAATTGCATCCATGACAGGTATGGCTCACCTTCTACAAAGGCACCCATAGGTAATATCACCCCTTTCTTTCATTCTACCTGTATGTCTGGACATCCTTTGACCACATCACCTCATGTTACATGGCTTGGATGATATCCTCTGGAAACTTTCCTTCTCTTATGGATGCTGGCCCAATAGGGAATTTTGTCTTTTTCTTTAGCTTTGTATAGTAGGTCATTCTAATGTCTTTGAGCTATTGGATGATATATCAGGGGTTTTATGCATGCATTTGATAAAATTAATGATGAAATGTGATTAACATTGCTATGATCCCTGTGACTAATGAGCCCATGGAGGGAAAAGTTTTTGATGTGCAGGATCATGCCCGACGGACAGGTACCAGTTGGATCGGTACGCATGGGGAGATGATTAGTTCAGACCTCCATGAGGATGAAGAGCCCATCAGATGGTTGTTGAGACCCCATCCGAGGTAGAGACAGGACAGTGATTGGTCGAGCCTTTGCACAAGAGAAGAAGGAGAAAATTTTCATCCAAGACTCCTTGGCTGAGCCCATCCCAGGGGGGTTGACCCACTACAGGTGGAACGCACCCCTTTTGATGCCACAGGACGTCATCTAGGAGCCATGACATCACCTCTAGTGTATGGCATTTTGACAGAGCATTTTGGCACGTGTGGAAGAGTTTGGAGGCCCAAGGAGGGCCAACATTTTTCATCTTCTGTTGCATTTTTCCCTAAAAATGGCCAATGTCGCCCTCAGAGGGGCTTGACGTCCTGTTTATTGCTCATTTAGGGTTTCATTTAACAATTTAATGTAAAACAATATGATTTTTGGTTTTGTAGCCTTGTCGGCTATTTTTTAATCACCTAAAATTAATTAAAAGGTCATGATACACTATATATTGAGGATGTTTTCCCCTCATTTGAACATAAGACAACAAATCACACTTGTGAGGTCTGGTTTTTGCGCCCTACTAGGGTAATTTTGTCTTCTAAGTGAGGCGCACTTGTTGATGGAAGGATGTTTTGGCATCTTTTGGCATTTCTCTTCAAGGAAGGTTTACAACTAGAGTTTTCACATGCTTTTCTTCATGATATGTAAGTGTTTTTCTTGAAAAACTTCTTAATTGAATTGTTGTAGGTGTAAATTCTTGCATTTACTTATAAAATTGCTGATTTTGAAACCCTAGGTAACAAGCACACAAGTAGGTCCTTGTTTCATGTGCCCTTAGAGAGAAATTTTTAAGCCATTGAAGAAGAAAGATTGAGCCTAGCCTTTGTTACACTCCTCTTGCTTTTTCCCTTAAGCTAGCTTGATTTTAAAGGTTGAAAAGAGGGTGATGTCCAAGGCCTAGGTTATCTACACCTAGGGCCACCATCTTCTAGGGTTTGAAAGACTTGCCATTGAAACACTTTCTCTCACCTCATCCTCTAGTTAGAATTATTATTTATGCTAGCCATTTTGCCAAATTGATCTAAAGAAGGAGGAAAGATCATGAGGCCTTGCTTAAGCAACACCAGAGTGAGCATCTTTCCCCTAGGGTTTTGATTCTAGGGCCCTGCCATTGCAGCACTCTAGAACCCTTCCCTCTTGTCTTTGGTCTTTATCCTTTCAAAACTTTGTGCCCTCTTCTTGTTTGACCCCATCTACCCTTAGGCACTGGTCTTAGACATACAACATTGAGGTCATAGTGTCCAAAACAAACTCTTAAAACTTTAATTCTTGAAACCCTAACTAACAAACTAACCCTAATTAAGGCCAACGTCACAGTTGGTTATCTCATCTTGACGCAACATTTGTCTTCTATAAGCAATTGGATGACGATCTAAAGCATTTATTGAGTAAAGTGTTGGTTGAATACATTGTTGGCTTAATCATCTTGATAGTTATTGATGAATTGGTGTTTTTTCATAGCTAATTGATAAGACGTTGACCTCATTGATATCTGTTGTTTTTCATTGCTTATTAATTGATATCAGATAGTCATATGAAGTACTAACCCACTGAATTATAGCCTGCATATATTCTTTATTGTTGTCTTGTTCTGGGCAAGTGTTCTCTTTGGGCATACACTTCTTTATTGGCTGATTAGCCGGACCTTTTGATCTTGGTTGTAACCTATGAGGAGGAAACTTTAACCTTGACTTTATACCTTAGCCTCTTCAAAACCCTAGGTTACCGGGGATGTCTCCCCAGAGTTAACCTCCCTAAATAGAAAGAACCTCCCCATTGTGGTGACATTGGGTGGGGAAGGTTCATGTTACGCCAGTTTGGCTTCTATTCTTTAGCCTTTAATCTAATATATAAACTGTGCGATAACATTTTGGTGCCATTGCCAGGGAACACTGAGTCAATCTTCCTCAATGATAGATCTTTTGGTAAGCCTTGCCTCAAAGACATTTTCTTACAAGCTTACTCGGTGACTCCACTAGATTTTTATTCCCCTTTTCTTTGATAGTTTCAGGAAAACTATCCGATGACTCCACAAACCAAAAGGAGATTCAATAACCCTCCTTTGTCTTTCAGAAGGAAGCATCCCTTGAATTCACCTATTGTCAAGTCACTTTTTGGAAAGAGACTTCCTTTAGCAAACATGTCTAGCTCTCAGACCGCTACAATGAACACAGTTAACAATCAAATACAATGGTCATCTACCCTTTTCAAACCGTTAGACATGTCATCCATACCAGGCTACCCTAGGAAAATTCCACCCAAGTACGAGAAGTGGTTTCCTAAAATTACCGGTACTGATGCTACCAGTGCTAAAGAGAACATGAGTAACTTTTGGGCATTCTTTCATCTTCACCCCATCAGTGATGATGCTGAAGACTTGGTTATGAAGTTATTCTCTGCTACTCTTTATGATGCCTCAAGGCATTGGTATCTCAGTCTTCCTAATGGAAGCATAAAGACCATGGATAGACTTGAAGAGGCCTTTCTCAAAAGGTGGAGTATCATAGAAGACCCTAACATGTTTCTCACTCGATTAAATAGCCTTGCCAAGTATGAAAATGAGTCCATTCAGGAATTTCACACCAAATTCGAGACGTTGCTTCAAAGAATTCCTGCAAGCCATCACCCGAAAGATGATTACCTTGTTCATATTTATACCAGATCTTTCAATGGCCAACTAGGGTATCTTCTTAGAGACAAAAACCCCCAGTCCATTCAAGAAGCCCAAGAGCTCACCACCAATATAGAAGGGAACCTCCTTTCATCTAAGATTGAGCCCTTTGCTAACCCTAGGGGGAGAGTAGACACCAAACCAAAGATAGTTCACAATGTTGAGCCTACTTCAGATCTATCCATGAGTATCGCCAAGTTACAAGCCTCCATGGATGGCATCATAAAAAATCAAGAAGAGATGATGAACCGGATTGTCAGAGTTGAAAAATCTCAGACCCAAGCACCTAGACCTCCGTTCAAAGGGAAGTTCCAGAAAGGGAATCAATTTTACAAGCCAAAGAATTAAAATGAAGTTCCAAATACCTTTCCCCCCACAAACATTGTATATGAAAACCCTTGGTGCCTAGAGTGCAGTGAAGCACATTGGGAGCATGAATTTCCTTATAACACTAGCCAACAACAAGTCAACAATTTGGACTGCTTCATGCATCTTCCTCAGATAAATATCACAGATATATAACATCAACAAGCCCTAAAGGAAGTAGCAAGAGTAGCAAGGATGCAAAAAATAAACAACTTGGACCAGGAATCACGAGAAAAGCTAAAGAAGCAGGAAGTTCAAGTATACAGGAGAAAGAATTCGAAACAACCTACCACTGATCAGCCGAAACCCCAATCTCTTTAGGTTCTGCTTCCTAAGACATCCAAGACTAGTAAGGTTGACCTTAACTTTGAATTTGAAGGGGCTTTATCAAATATGCATGTGAACGTTCCCCTAAAAGAAGCAATCAAGATCCCATCAATTAAAGAATCCTTTGATACCTTCTTTTCGGGATCAACTGAACCTATGGACCCCCTAATTATGTTGCAAGCTGATCATTTCAGGGTCCAGTATGGTGAAAACCCCCCTTTCTTCATGACTTTAACAATGAACAACAAATACCTTAACAATTGCATGCTAGATACAGGTGTTGGTGCCAACATGATGTCTCTTAAAGTCATGCAACAAATGGGTTTGAAGCTCACTAGGCCTTACAGGAATGTGTGTGGTTTTGAATCTAAAGCAATACCCACACATGGTGTGGTTGAAAATGTTGAAGTATGCTTAAAGGAATACCCCCAGAAGACAGTCCACATAGATATTATAGTGGTTGATGTCCCAGATGTATGGGGAATGTTATTGTCTAGGAAGTTTGGTGCAATGATAGGTAGTTCCCTTGAGATGGACCTCACCTTTTTGTAATTACCTTTGAAAGACAGGACGATCGGACGTTTACTCAATGTACCAATAACTAGAAATTATGTACAGGATATTATTCCTCCCATAAATGATGATAAAGCACAGAAAGATGTGATACAAACTCTTCAATAATATTCTCCGGAAGACATGCCCTTTGCAACAGAAGAGGAGTTTGATCAGATTGAATGGCCCAAGAAAGAAGAATACCAGCAACTCCTAGATGAATTTCAGAAAAAAGAAGTTGGGACAGTGAAGATATTCAAAATAAAAAAGGATGAAGATGACATGCAAATCTATGCATCCCAACAAGAAGTTTTTACAGCAGAAGCCCACCTGCCTCCCTCAGTACAATACACCAGGGTTGTTCAGGGAACGACCATACAAAAAATCAGAAAATACAAGGAGGGAGATTTGGTATGGATATGGGATACTCATAAAGGAGAGCCAACTAATGTGAAAGGAAGTATGCAATCATGGCTCGGACCCTTCATAGTCAGAATGGAATCAGTTGATAAATCATACTATTTGACCACTTTGGAAGGGAGAAGGCACCCATTTCCCATCAGCGGGCACCTCCTCAAACCCCACCAAGATGGTGGGATCTAACCCCACACATAAGTATAGGCAGGTAGGCATTCTTCGTGTACTATACCATTTGCATTTTATGTTAAATTGCTTCCTCAATTGCATATTGATTGTTTTATTTCAGTTATATATACACATATGCAGGGTGGAAATACCACCCCACCTTTGTTACTAATTCCCTTTTCGAGTCTAAGCAGGTCTGCAGGTTTATGCCATAGATGTTGAGGTTCACATGTGCTCTATGGTGAGCACATGTCCCTGAGTTGGAGCCAGATGTTATCTTTGTTTTCTAGGGATAACTAGGAGATCATGTCTCGAGGCCCATAGGTCCTAGACATGGAGTACCGAGAGAAGCATTGACCTAAGCATGGCCCTGGAGGGCCCATATTTCTTCTTCTTCATCAGACTTGTCCTGTCAACAGTAGCAGCATCCATCACCTTCGGCTTGGACTTGTATAAGAGAAGACCCTTACTCCATGAGGTAGTTGGTCCAAGTATCATGGTATGTGTCATATTTGATCATTATAACCTTCAGATATATGCATCAAATTCATTTTATTTCTGACGACTACTTAGATCTTACACTGACCCACTTGACCATGGTTGGAGGGATTGACAGGGTACCCTAACAAGCTTGTACCCATAGGTTTTTGTTATCCACCAGGGGGGATTTTGAAGGGCCATCATCCACTCCCATCATATCATCACTCTTACATCTTATCCCCCACTCATTTATCCCATTCCCCTAGTCCGGACATTAGGATGACCTATTTGTGGGGTTACACCTTATCTCATGGGAAGAAGGGGCTAAAGGCCTAGAAGGTAAAAGCAACTAGTAAAATATAAAATCCATACAAATAAAACCTAGAGATGCCTCACCTAGGGATCCCCGAGAAGGCAATAAAAAGCCTCTCAACAAGAAACAAGA
>CBVK0102389242.1:0-13431 GCA_900067695.1 Picea abies
TAGACATGGAGTACCGAGAGAAAGATTGACCTAAGAATGGCCTTGGAGGGCCCATCTTTCTTCTCCTTCATCAGACTTGTCCTATCAGCAGCAACAACATCCATCACCTTCGTCTTGGACTTGTATCAGAGAAGACTCTTTCTTCATGAGGTAATTGGTCCAGGTATCATGGTATGTGTCATTTTTTATCATTATAACCTTTAGATATATGCATCAAATTCCTTTTATTTCTGACAACTACTTGGATATTACATTAACCCACTTGACCATGGTTGGGGGGATTAATAGGATATCCTAGCAAGCTCATACCCATAGGTTTTGGTTTTCCACCGGAGGTATTTTTGAAGAGCCATCATCTGCTCCCATCATGTCATCACTTTTACATCTTATCTCCCACTCATCTGCCCCATTCCCCTAGTATGGGCATTAGGATGATCTATTTGTGGGGTTACACCTTATCTCGTGGGAAGAAGGGGCTAAAGGCCCAGAAGGTAAAAGCAACTGGTAAAAGTTAAAATCCATAAAAATGAAACCTAGAGATGCTTCGCCCAGGGATCCCCGAGAAGGAAATAAAAAGCCTCTCAGCAAGAAAGAAGAGGGACCTGAAGAAAAATAGCAAGACAAGACATAGCCAAGAGGATAGGGGGTCTCATCACAAGCCAGCCTATTATGTTCATGAATACCTAGCAGTATGACATTGTCATCATCTAGTTACCATGCCAGGGCAATGACCTTTGGTTGCATGGCCAAGGGAAAGGGGGTCTCATCATGAGCCAACCTTATCATCCCTGTGAAAGTATTTTTGGGTAACACTATCAGCTCTGGTCACCATGCCAAGGCAGTTTCCTCTAGTTAGACCTTGAAATAAAAAAAAGAAAGAGAAATAAAGAAACAATAAAGGAAATAAAGGGCTTTGAAAGAATTGCATCCATGACGGGTACAACTCACCTTCTATAGAGGCACCCACAGGTAATATCATACACCCCTGTCTTTCACTCTACCCATATGTCTGGACATCCCTTGACCACATCACCTCGTTTTACATGGCTTGGATGATACCCTCTAGAAACTTTCCTTTTCTTATGGATGCTGGCCCAATAGGGAATTTTGTCTTTTTCTTCGACTTTGTATAGTAGGTCATTGTAATGTCTTTGAGCTATTGAATGATATATCAGGGGTTTTATGCATATATTTGATAAAAGTAATGATGAAATGTGATTGGAATTGCTATGATCCCTGTGACTAATGAGCCCATGGAGGGCAAATTTTTTGATGTGCAGGACCATGCCCGGCGGACAGGTACCAGTTGGACCGATACACATGGGGATATTATTAGCTCAGACCTCCATGGGGCTAAAGATCCCATTAGATGGTTGTTGGGACCCCATCAGGGGAAGAGATAGGACAGTGATTGGATGAGCTCATGTACATGAGAAGAAGAAGGATGTTCCACCTAGGACTCTTTGGCTGAGCCCAGACCAGAGGGGTTGATCCACTTCATATGGAACGTTTTCCTTTTGATGGCCAGGACATCACCCAGGAGGCCTTGACGTCACCTTGAGCGTGTGGTAGTTTGATAGGACAACTGGAACATGTGGCATATTGGAGGAGCCTAGAAAGGGCCAACGTCTGACTTTTGGATGCTGGACTAGCCCTAAAAGGGGCTAACGTCTCCCTTGGAGGGGCTTGATGTCTCACTTTTTGCTCATTTATGTCTTTATTTAGAAGTTATTGTAAAAACAATATGATTTTGGTTTGTAGCCTTGTCGGCTATTTTTAATGACCTAATTTTAATTAAAGTTCATGATACACTATATATTGAGGATTATTTTCGCTCATTTGAAGATAACACAACAACTCACACTTGTGAGGTCTGATTTTTGTGCCCTAGTTTGGGTATTTGGTCTTTTAAAGGATGTGCACTTGTTTATGGAAGGATTTTCTTGGCATGTTTGGCATTTCTATTGAAAGAAGGTTTACAAATAGGGTTTTCTTATGCTTTTCATCATGATATGTAAGTGTTTTTCTTGCAAAAATTATTAATTTAATGGTTTTAGGTTATAATTCTTGCATTTACTTATAAATTTGCTGATTTTAAAACCCTAGGTGACAAGCACACAAGTAGGTCCTTGTCTCATGTCCCCTTAGAGAGAAATTTTCAACCATTGAAGAAGGAAGAAAGAGCCTAGCCTTTGCTACACTCTTCTCACTTATTCCCTTAAGCTAGCTTTGATTTTAAAGGTTAAAAGGAGGGTGACGTCCTAGGCCTAGGTTATCTACACCTAGGGCCATCCATCTTCTAAGGTTTTAGTGATAGAGCCTTGCCTTTGAAACACTCTCCCTCACTTGATCCTCTTGTTTTATCTCTTCTCATATGCTAGTCATTTTTCCAAGTTTGACCTAAATAAGGAGGAAAGAGCATGAGGCCTTGCTTAAGAAACACCAGAGTGAGCCTCTTTCCCCTAGGGTTTTGATTCTAGGGCCCTACCATTGCAGCACTCTAGAACCCTTCCCTCTTGTCTTTAGCCTATTACTCCTTCAACCTTGCATCCTCTCCTTGAATGACTCCATATACCCTTAGTCATTGATATTAGACACACAACGTTGAAGTGATAGTGCTCAAACCAACTCTCAAAACTTTAAATTTTGAAACCCTAACTAACTAGCTAACCCTAACTAGGCTGACATCACACTTGGTTATTCCATCTTGACGTAGAAACTTTTGATGATAAGAAATTAGATGATGATTGAAAGCATTTGTTGAATAAATATTGGTTAGATACATTGTTGATTACATCATCTCGGTAGTTATTGATGAATTGATACTTCTTCATTGCTATATTGACAAAACGTTCATTTTATTAATATCTGCTGCTTCACATTGCTTATATATTATTTGTCACATAGTCACAAGAAGTACTAACCCACTGATATATAGCCTGCATACATATTATATTATAATTTTCTTGTTCTGGGCAGGTGTTCTCTTTTGGGCATACACTTCTTTATTGGCTGATTAGCTAGATTATTTGACCTTTGGTGGTAACCTGTGAGGAGGAAACTTTGCCTTGATCATTATACTTCAGCCTCTTCAAAGCCCCAGGTTCTCAGGGACGTCTCCCCTGGGTTAACCTCCCTAAATATAAATAACCTCCCCATTGAGGTGACATTGGGTGGGGAAGGATCCTGTTACGCCAGTTTGGCCTCAATCCTCTAGCCTTTTGACCTAGCTACAAACTGTGCGATAATAGGACTCTTCAAAAATTTCCCCATTGAGCTTGGGGGAAAAACCATTCTTATTGACATTGAGGTTATTGATACCCTTCTCAACTACAATATCTTGTTTGGTCGTACCTACATGTATGCTATGAAGGTCATCGCCTCTTCTGTTTTCCGAATCATGATGTTTCCCCATAACAAAAAAATCATTACCATCGATCAAGTATCACATTATGAGCCCAACCCTTCATCCAACATTGATAACATCCTCCATTTCATCCACACTAATCCCGATGCCTATCCACTCATCGAGATGGGCCCTAGAATCTTCAAAGACCCATCCTTGCTAGGGACATACCACAGAGAACTACCGCTCCTCCATCCCTCATCCCAAGTATGTGGCGTATCCTCCAATGGAATGACAACTAAAGATACTCTCCCTCCCACTAAGGCCTCTTTCATCCTTGACGTCCCACTAGCTGTAGAACTTCTCCCTCAGGAACCCCCTAGAACTATCTCAATTTGAACCATTCTTGATCTTCCCCTCCCCCAGTGCCATATCCCAATGTGGCAAACAATCCCCCAAGCCATTACCCAAATCCATTTCTTTTACCCCCCACCATGTGTACAAGCTTTCCAGGTAGCTGCAACGCTTACCCTTCCTAATATGGTACTGGAAATCCTAGTTTGGTATCTACATCCTCCTGAGATGGTCCCTCAACCATCCCTCCCTCCCCAAACAGAAGGAATATTGATGTTTTCTCATACTCACCCCTACCATACCACCTACAACCCCACCCACTAGCCCCCCTGCCATAGATGGGGGTAGGTGGAAAAAGAAGGAGCCCACTGCTCCACTTCCCCCATGTGTCCAACCTCCTTGCACGCTATGTGAGAAAGATGGACACCCCACCAAAAAGTTCTCATATCTCCTTGAGTTACGTAATCTCATTCAACTCCCTCGAGCAACACCACCGCTCATCGCTTCCTCTAGTATTGCTGCTATCTCCTAGAACACAAGTAACAAAGGACTGTAGACCAAATTCGCATGCGCCATCTTTTTAGAATATGGCCATTACACACACCATTGTCCAACGTTACCTCAATTCTAGCAGATGCTAACAGTCGTACGCTAGAGATTTCAGCAAGGACCCACCCCAACTCACGTCACCGACATCCATTATGTCACAAACTTAGTCAATGAATGAATGAGATGCCATTTATCTTTATGTGAATCACTTGATCATTTCACATATCAATGTCCTATGATCATTGAATATAGGCATCGCCAACTAGCCCTTATTCAAAATCATACACCCTCTCCTACAGTAGAACTAGTGAATTCCCTTACCCCATCACTTGATATGGTTCATATCTTTTCACTAGAACCTGAGGCACTCCCTACTCGCCCATGGTTCTTGGATGACTTATATGAGGATTTACCCCCAAATACCCCCAATTCCCTTGTTCATTTCCCCACGGAAATTTTACGCCCGACTACCATTTTTAACCCTCAGTATCTCGATATTTGGTTTATGTCGAGCGAACCATCAAGATCTCCTTGCGTCACTCCCCCTGCTTCTTCATCACCAGATGATAATCACACAGTGACAGTCATTGATATTACTCTTCTTGATCCATTTTATTCCCAACAATTCCACTGTGGCAAGGACATACACAAGGAATTAACCACCCCCGACTGCCCATGGGATGCGCTACACCACAGATCACTCTTCCTTTCATAGGAAGCCTTCGCTCCTCCTAACCAACACTCCATATACGTAGTCAAAACCAATGATTTTATCCCATCATGGCATATCGACTGGTTTAACAACCCTATCCCTACCCCTGATGCTTTTGAAGAAGGCAATATGGTCAACATTTCCCCCACCATCAAAATCGCTATTTCCATAAAAAATGGAGTCATCGAGGAAATCACTATTGGCACCGCATGCACTCCTGAAGAAATTACTGCCTACAAAGCTCTCTTCCAGAAATACCGAGACTCTTTTTTTTGTTCATACATGGAGATGTCCATCCTTGACCCCTCTATCGTCGAACATCACATCGACACCTGGCCTAATATCACACTAGTCTGCCAAAAATAATGACCGCTACACCCATCCAAAGTAGCAGCCATCAAAGCCAAGATTGACAAATTACGCATTGTGGGGCTCATTTACCCCATCACCTATATGTCATGGGTCTCCAACCCTATCCCTGTTAACAAAAAATAGGGCACTATCCATGTCTGTATGGACTTCCGTGACCTCAACCATGGCTATCCCAAAGACAACTTTCCAATGCCCTTCATCGACCAAATTATCGATAATTGCGCAGGTCATGAGGCTTTTTCCTTCATGGACGGTTTCTCTAGCTACAACCAAATCCAAATTCACCCCGCTGATCAGTACAAAACCACATTCACTACCCCTTGGGGCACCTTTGCGTATTGTGTCATGCCATTTGACCTCAAGAATGCTAGCGCCACTTTCCAACGGGCCATGACATACGTTTTTCATGACCTAGCTCATATCATCCTCGCATATTTGGACGAACTCACCGCTCAATCCAAGAAATGCACTCAGCATATCAATGATCTACGAATCATCTTTCAAAGGCTTCATCAGTACAATATCCGCTTGAATCCCCTCAAGTGTGTATTCTGCATCACTGCTAGCCGCCTTCTCGGGTTCATTGTTTCCCAAAGCAGAATTATCATGGATCCCCTCAAAGTCCAAGCCATCACAGAAATCCCCCTCCTTGGAATTTATTCCAATTGTAGAACCTACAAGGCAAAGCTAACTTTTTAAGGCACTTTGTCCCAGACTATGCCACTAGAGCACATAGTTTCCTTTTCTTACTACACCACGATATCCCATTCCACTGAGATGAACATGCCCAAAATGCTTTCGATGATCTTAAAATGACACTCTCCAATGCCCCTTTGATTAGTCCACCCGACTATAACTGTGACTATATCCTCTACATATCGGCCTCAACCATCTCAATAGTAGGAGTTCTCGTTCAAATAGGGGATGATGACCACGAGCATGTCATTTACTACATTATTAAAAACCTCTCAAGGACACCCTTGAAATATAATCACAAAGATAAACTATCCCTTACATTCATCCTCGTAGTCCAGAAGCTACGCCATTACATTCTACTTCGAACTACCAAAGTCATAGCAGATTCCAACCCCATGCAATACTTTCTCAGTCATCGAAAAATTAATGATAAATTTGCTCGATGGATCGTCATCCTTCAGGAGTAAAATCTTGAATTTTCAACACCCAAGAGAAAAAATTCTCTCATCCTCGTCAAACTTATCACAACATTTCCCTCCGACACTACTAGTTCACCAGTCAATACCAAATTCCCTAATGAACATCTCTTTTACATCCCCTCGGATGACCCTTGGTACGGTGATCTCCTCGTCTACCTCTGAACACAAAAATTCAGAAAGAACCTCTCTAGAGATGATCGTTGACGTATCCGTCACCAAACCTCATGCTACCTTCTCATCAGTGATGTCTTATATCGACGAGGCATTGACAGTATACTCCGTCGATGCTTGAATATCCACAGTGGTACTTGCAGGGGCCACCTCTTGGGGATGCCCACTGCTCAGAAAATCATTTGCGTTGGTTACTTCTGGCCTACAATATTTCACAATTGCATTCATGCCGTGAAGCGATGTGATAAATGATAACTTTATGCCAACAAAGCATGCACACCACCTGCTCTTCTACACCCAGTCATTACTGCATGCCCCTTTTGTAAATGGGGCATCAACTTCATGACTTGCAACCCTCCATCCAGCAATGGACACAAATACATCGTAGTTGCAATTGATTACTTCACAAAGTGGGTTGAAGCCATGCCTACCTTCAACAACACCGCTGACACAGCAACACATTTTTTCTTTGCCCATGTCATATCCCACTTTGGAGTACCACTCCAACTAGTCTCTAATCATGGGAAACATTTCGAGAATGAGATTTTCATTGAGCTCTCATCCAGGTTAGGCTTCTCCCATGAGTTCTCCTCACCATACTACCCTCAGTCCAACAGATAGGTAGAAGAAGTTAACAAGGTCCTCAAAACCATGTTGCAGCGCATGGTTAACAAACATAAGACCAATTGGCACCATATGTTATTTTCCACGTTATGGGCTTACTGCACGACAGTGAAAACTGCCACTGGTTTCACACCATTTCATCTAGTCCACAGAGTTGAGGCCACTCTTCCCATTGAGTGCGAAATTCCCACCTTACACACCACTATTGAGCTATTACCCAACACTGCTCTAATGGAGAATCATTTGATGAACTTAGAGTCCCTGGATGAAGATTTTTGATCCTCATTACAGAACAATGAGGCAGCCAAAAAATGGTCAAAAGCCACCTTTGATCCCCATGTCAACCTTCGCTCATTTAACGAAGGAGACCTCATCCTCGCTTAAGATATCGCTCACGATACCCTCAGCCATCGAAAGTTCTAGTCACTATGGCATGGACCTTATATCATCCAACATTGCCTCACTAAAGGTGCATACGTCCTGGCTTCCCCTAAGGGCCACCCTCTCAAAGAACCTGTCAACGGGTTGTACTTAAAGAAATTTTATGCCTGAGCATAGCCATACTACACTAGGATTTTTCTTTTTGTACATCTTTTATAGAGTTTTTAATCTTCTTTTATCCATACCTCACATCTAATCTATCACTTGTGTTATTGACAGATGCCACCCCCATCGGCCCACCACATCGGTTATGCCGACGATGCCAGCCGTTGGACATAGAGTCTCACTTCGGTCGCTTGGTCCCTATATTCCCCCTCACATGAACTGCTCCACTCTAGCAGCATATGTTTGGGCTCAACAACCAACAACCAATCCAAAAACACGGCCATCATTGGTCTCCTCACCGAGGCTAGCCATCATCATATTTGTCACCTTAGCATCTTATTAGATTCCCAACTTGTCGTCTTCCAGCTCAATAATGTGTATCGTGTCTGTGATCCTTGCCTCTTTCGCAAATACCTGCAGGTTAGACTTTTATCTCGACATTTTGATTTCATTACATTTACACATGTCCCAAGACAATTCAATCAAATAACAGATAACATGGCTAACATTATTCTAGATTGGCATATATCACATCAAGATATCTTCACACACACATAAACCATCAGAAGTCTGTCACAGCATATAGATTAGACATCATACACCACATTAAAAATCATCAACACATATGACCATCACANNCACAAAGATCCCAAAATGTATATCCATATATATATATATATATATATCGGTCAAAATTTCATAAGTGTTTACAAAAAATAGTACATTGCCCGTTGGCAGGTGAGTCACCTCATCCCTATCAGTACAAAACTGGATGTCACAACTATACAAAATGGGCTCACCAACCCATATAAAACACAAAAATACATATCTAGCAGCCCTCAGGGCGCCTCTAGTGCTCTAGCACCAGGTCCTCCCTCTGGTGGAGGCGCCCCACCAGCTATAAGTCCCTCAGGTCCTGGGGGAAACCACCCAGTCATCGCATCTCTGGCTATAGCTTCTCTATGGATCAAGGTCCGTGACTCTGCTGGTAGCCCAATACACTACTCTAGGATCCCCTCATCTAGGGTATCATACTCTAGGATACCCTATCATCCTCTCGATGTTGCCTCTCCCCTACTTGCAGCTCTCCCTACGGTGGTCTCATAGGCACCTGGCAGGCTAGTGCTCTGATCAGCTCGACCTCCCTTCCACGTGGTCCCACATCTACACAAACAAACACATGATATCATCAACATCCATCCAAATATCAACCATATTCTATACTATCTAAACAAATAAAAAACCAACAACAATAACATCATACCTCGGCGGTCGAATACCTCTCTCGGGGGTAATATCATCTCTAGGTCATCATGGAAATCTATCCCACTGAATGGAAATTGCAATATGATATGTGGCATATGATGCCACAACTATGCAGCCTCATCTGTGAAGTAATGGCCACCCTCCCCACCCGCATGATGGACCAAAATCATTGCCCACCATCGTAGTTGCGGCTCTCGCGCTCCCGGTGGGTCTAACAAAACTCTCGAGCGCAACATAGGCACCCTCTCCAGAAACCAAGCCACCAGAATAGACCCAAAAGAAAACTCCCCTGAGTCAATATCTTGACACCTGGTGAGCTGCCCCACCATCTTGGTGTGCAACATCAAGCCCCAGGCAAAATTCTCACCCCCTAATTCCTGCTTCATGATCCTCAGCTGGTCGCCACAAATACGATGAGTCACGAGCAACCCATAAACTCTGATGATCATCACTGCCATGCAATGATGTACCAGGGCATCCATATCCCCAATCCTCACCACTGATCCGGACACGAAATCCTCTCCCAAATAATATGTCTGAGCAAGGGTAGCCAACTGCCCCTCTCCAACTATCACCGGCTCGGCCAGTAGCAGGGTTCCCCGAAAAGGGAGCCTAGTCAAAAAATAGCCATCCTCTTTAGCAGAGAATGCCAAGTGCTCCCCATGCACAATAAAACATTGCAACTCTAGACTCCACATTGAAATCAGGAATTGTAGCAAATACTCCTGTGCCCTCACCAGTGAGCACTCAAAAAACTTCAGCAGCCCACAGGCCACCAAAGAACCACGAACCACTGGCTCCTCATCCCTCATGGCCTCCCTCAGTCATGCCCAGTACCTCTCTCTCCAATAGATCGACATCGTCACAAATTATCACCTGCATCCACATATACAGTACTTGATCAGCCATCACAACTCATACACCAAAAATCTCCCAAGAAAAAAAAAAGAAATAAGTTTTTTCACCCTCATCTTTGCCTCAAGGGCACGGCTGTTATCCCCATAGGCACACACACATGTGCACCTTTTTACCCCACAGGTGTTCATGTCTATGTGCTTGTTCAGCCCACAAGCACGCATCAGATGAACACTTGTTCACTACACAGTTGCACACTTATGCATAACTGTCAGAAACACAGCCGCACACATGTGTGCGGCTGTGCTTCGAACATGCGCGCATCCCTTGCACGCCTGTTTTCCCAAATTATGCTCCCCTTCTGTGACTGTGCCCATTATAGCCACGCATTCATGCACTAATCTCCATTGATCACCCATGCATTTGGGGGTCCACACTCCCAAAAAACCCACCGTACGACCATCCATACGGTCCTACCCAAAAATTGACACCTAACTACTGTACAGGAGGATGAGACCACTAACCTGACTCTCGCACCTCCCAGATCAACTTCCTCACACTCTCTAAATCTTTGAATCTACTTTGGAATCTCCTTTCCAATCACTATAGTAGCAGGTACAAATGAGGTGGCAATGTGGGCCCTACAACTATATATAGGCCCTTTTTGCCAAAACTTCCATACTCCCTTCCGAGAGCTCTGGACATCCATTTTTCGATCCATCTTTAGCCATGGGATCAGGATCCCACTACCTACACAGTCATACTTCCTAGGTCACCATCCATCCTTGGCCCCTAGGGAGCCATTTTTTCATACCCCGTTCAGGTACGCATGCTCATGTTCAAAATTATCAAATAATTGTTATATGTTCATTATCTTTAGATATTGTTCACGTCAGGTATTTGGATTTAATGTGTGCAAGTAATTGGCCCTCACAAATCCATGCAGCCCCTTTAGGTATATGCGCAAAACTAGCATGTAGTCATTCCCTTTGAATATCAACTACATCTTCCAGTCCCACCCTCCTGCATTTGCCTATAGGACACCCCCATCTGGCTCTGTAGTACCCTCACCTCCGCTGCATTTTTAGTACTGTCACCTGGTAGCGCTCTTCCCCACATGAGCTGTCCCATTCTAAGTTCCCCTTGACCCTTTGACACTCATGCTGCTTTCAATCCCTAGGGATGGGAGTCCCAACAGTTTTACGCATGTTTGATAATCAACCACATACTCTTTCCCCTCCTATTGCTAGCCTGACCCATGGACTCCCAGGATATTTCTTCACAATTATCATTGAACTGCACCCCCACAGTATCATTAGCCCCCATTTCATCCAACATCAGTTTTCCCATTTGTGAATTCCCCTTCATTCATTTACCTCATACAGAGACCCACCCATGGGGCCCCTCACCCTCCACCAGTTCCCTACACAACTTGCACCCTCATAGGCCAAGCCCTCTTGCACTGGGGCACCTGTTTCTGTATTTGAACACTCATCCCCAATTATTTATTTATTTGGAAATTGTACAAAGCCTTGGTTTCCAACATTTACATAGCTTTTTGTCATCACCTTTGACGACCTTCTTCTTTTGTAAAACGCAACCCATGTTTCTCTTGGTTGGGGCATCCATTATCTTCTACTCCTGTTGACATCGTCCATAAACCCTGAGTATCTCACTATCTCTATACCCTTTCTCTCTGAGTTTTTCCACTTTGTCACGCCTCTGGAACCATCTAACCCCTGCCTAGTCATTCCCTGACACTAGGTCCAGTTTCACGGTTGCTGCCACACCCCCTTATCCCCAACCAAGGGCAGTCTTGAGTCTCACCACTTCCTAATGTCATCTATGTTACTCATCAGTTCCTGATCTTCTCCAGTGGATTTCATGAATCCCTCTGCTTCTTAGAGTCGCGTCTCCCTTTCTGTTGACATCAACATAGTTTCCAAAAAGTCGACAATATCTTGACTCTCATTACCTTTACAATGAGGAGTCTCGGATGGCATAGGGAGAACCATCATTGCTCTTTGTTGTCATTGAACCCCATAACATTTGACTTCAAAACTTTCTCATGTTACGGTGGGTCTTACTTAATGACTATTATAGTTGTTTTTATATTTGCTGAAGACCTTTGAAATTTGTTGGGCCATCAATGCCCACCAAATCCTTGATACTTCCTACAAGTGTCATTGCTTACTTTTCAGATTATTGTTCCTCATCAGAATTGTCCTCTGCT
The DNA here is from genome assembly GCA_900067695.1 of Picea abies. Classification (NCBI taxonomy): domain Eukaryota; kingdom Viridiplantae; phylum Streptophyta; class Pinopsida; order Pinales; family Pinaceae; genus Picea; species Picea abies. Next base: position 12,204 of record CBVK0102389242.1, read on the forward strand.
CTTATCAACATGCCCCCAAGGGCACTTCACTCATCTTCACCAACATACCACTTCATCTACTATCTTACATATGCTTTGAGTTACATGACATGAGCATGGGGCATGCCCGCCTCATTTGAACACAATTTATTTGTCACACCTTGCGAAAGGTTGGGTCCCACAGGTTGCCCTTTCCTTCCAATGGGTCACTCTTGATACTCTCACTATCATTCTTTCTTACAATGGAACTCTTAGTAGAAGAAACATTGATGAATTTCAGCTATACGTATGCTCCTAACCTCATCCATCAGGGGGCACCTGTTATCATGAAAATTTCGTCCGCAAATGGTTACAGGAATCCAACATCTTCAAACAGCTATTAGTTCATCCATGGACCAAAAATGACCAAAAAAGCATTTCCAAAAGGTGTAAAACTATACAACCAGTTATAAAATCAGCATGCACTAAATATATTTAGGGATCGCGCACATGTGTGCCAATCGAAAATGCTGGAAAAGTGCACATGCACCCGATGCATGATTGTGGACGTAAAAAGACACTCACACTTTATAACGACGCATTTATGATGTTGGTCGGCCTCCCACCCACTTCTAGTTCATCTTCCAAGTCGATTTGACATCCAAATATCGGTTGAATCCAGCTGGGTGGCTGGTCAAAGACCTAAAGGTGCCCTAAACAACCCCTTGTTCACACTAAAAGTTGGTTGCATAATACCTCAAAGTTGTGTTATTAAAAGAGACCATGGGTGCACTACATTTTCAAGGAATTTATTTGTATTGTTATGTTGTTGATATTCTCTTGGAGGACCCTCTCTCCTCATCAAGAGTATGCTAGCACCATTGCATTTAGCCATTCATATCACCTCTTGAGTGAATGTGCTGTAGATTCTCTTGACCATTTCATTCTAGTTCCTCATTTTGTAAGAAGAGCTCAATATTTGGGGGTCCAAGAGCACTCCCTTGGAGGAAGAAGGGACCCAACGTCCCCCTTTTTCTTTGGTGTTTTCCTTTCACTAATACAATCCTTTCCATTGGTGACATGAGTCTTATTTGTTTCTTGTTCTTATGTCCTTATGCACTATAGTTTAATTGTTTTTATCATTCTTAGTTTAATTCTTAGCTTAGTCTTTTATGTTTGATTCTTCTAACCCTTTCCTTTACTGTTGTCTTGCTTAGATAACCCAACTAAGCTTGTAAGCACCTCTATTTTTCTCATTTAGGTAATGAAA
>CBVK0102389244.1:0-11918 GCA_900067695.1 Picea abies
CAAAGACGAGGAATACACCAATGGGGTCAAATGGAAACCAAGGTACCACACGAATCCTTATGTGTGATGATTGTTTTTTACATCGAACACAAGGGAAACCACTCAATCAGCGACCAATGAAGGTTTTTCATCTGTTGAGCACAAGGTCACTTATCAATAATGGAAATAGGCCCAAGGTGAAACTCTAGGTCATACTCTCAAATAAATGTGTCATAGTCAATAAGAGTAGACCCACCAATAAGAAGTCAATGAGGACCTTATTTACTAGCATGAGTAAAGGAAAAAGATACTTGTGATGATGAGACGAACTTGGTTGACTCAGGAAGGAAAACATGCAAGTTCAAAGACAAACTAAAGAATGGATGACTCGGGATGAAGCTTCCCTTGAACAAAATCATGACACATTATGTGACTTAGGCATCATGGATTATAAACTGGGATACATTTGTGACATAGGAGGCATAAAAAAATGCTTCATATAGTTGGAAGAATAACCATCCTGGGGAGATAATACTCAATAATGAGAAAAAGTCTCCTAAATCCATACTAGACCCAAAATGATGAGATGTTGACTCAAGATTGTGCTTTGTTCAAGGGTGACAAAACTGGTACCAACAAAAGAGATGGACCCTTTCCCCGCTTCTTTTTTTTTTATAATTTTTTTTGGTATTTTTCATATTATTAAAGCCTACTAAGGAATAAAATAATGGTATAGGATAGTGGATGAAATGAGTGTCATGAGAAAGAAAACTAGTTCCAAAGCACAAGAAACATACCTATGCTCAATGCAAGGAAAGAATGTGCTAGATAAGGACACTCGGGGAATGTTTCCTCTAGGGTTAAGGTATTGAGTCGCAAAAGGCATAAATTGCAAGGATGTGAACTGATAGGAATGCATAAGAAATGGGTTCAACAATGACATATTTAATCTTGTTATCCACATTTTGTGGATAACTAACGAGATTATGTCTCGAGACCCTCAAGTTGAAGATATGGAGTGCCGAGAGACTACATTACCAAAAATATCCTTTTGCACATATGGAGACCCTTCTCACCACCATAGATGGTCACATATTTCTAGATGGCATCCACCACATTAGTTGGCTTCCGGAAGGTAGTGGGCCTTGATCCATGAGGTACAATTCAATATTATGGCGAGCATCATTTCAATTTTTAAGCCATTTTAGTATGTTGTATCTTAGATTTCTCTAGATTTCATGATATATGCTTGGACATTATGCCTTCTACCCTACTTCACCTTGGTGGTTGACATTATTCCCTAGAAAGTGGTCTTCCTTGGGGATGGGTTTGCTACTAGGAAATACCTTGAAGATCCATCGTACCATTCTCAACCATACTTACCACTTTCCACTATTATTCTCCCCTATTTCCTTATCTCTTGGGATTTTAGGGTGTATTGACCCAAGAAGGGGTTGTCCTTCATTCTACGGGAAGAAGGGGATGAAGGCCTAGATGGATTGATGTTGGGTAAAAGCTAAAATCCTATGTATGAACCTTCTAGATGCCTCCCCCAAGGATCACCCAAGAAAGAAACAAAACTCTTTGAATAAAAGGGGACCCACAATAAAATATGATTAAAACTGATTAAAATGTTAGTTGGAGGATAGGAGGTCTCATCACGAGCTAACCTATCATGTCCATGGATATATAGTGGTATGAAATTACCATCATCTAGTCACCAAGCTAAGGTAATGGCTCTCAATTGCATGGATGAGAGAAAGGGGGTCTCATCACGAGCCAACCTTCTCATTTCATTTCCACTAGGTGTTTGTGGGTGACACTGCCATTATCTGGACACCATGATAGGGAAGTGGCTTTCAACCTTTCCTTAAAATTATGAAATATGGAAAACAATGTGCTTGGAAAAAGTGCATTGTGGACAAAGGTACCACACCCTCTACAATGGCACCCATGAATGAGACACTACGAACTCTTGTATGTCATGATCCCTATGCCCAATGAGTCTTGACCCCAACCATCTCACCCACTTTACATGGCTTAGAGAGGGATCTTGGAAACTCTCCTTGACCTAGGGAAATATATACCCAATATGAAACCTCATCAACCCTCCCATATTCAAGCTTGACAAGTCACATAATGTCTTATCTACCCAACATGACACCTCGTCAAACCTCCCATATTCAAGCTTGACAAGTCACATAATGTCTTTGAGAAATTAATTGTTTGGTATAATGATCTTTGATGCACATGCTTAGGTGGATCATTTATTGATTTGATTCACTTATCAATATTTAATGCACATGCTTAGGTGGATCATTTATTGATTTGATTCACTTATCATGATGTTATGACCTGATATCCTTGGAGGGTGTGATTATTTGTCTTTGCATGACCTATTTGGTGGACAATTTTGAAAGAACAAGCCTAGCTTGGGCTTCCATGGGGCTAGAAGCCCAAAAGTGGATGTCAAGGGCCCTCATGCCAGATGAGAAAGATAAAACTTGGAAGTCCTTAAATATTACTTGGATGACATAACCTATCCCACACATGCCAAAAACATTTCCTAGGAGAGGAAAAACATCACATCTAGATGCATGACATCACCTAGGGGGGTTTGGGCTTTGTGGTGAGGTGACATGCATTGGCACAAGGAAATTTTGAAGGAATCATGAAGGAATTGGTCTTAATTCTTGAAATATGGCCTTGGGAAGCGTCTCCACTCTACTTCATCACCAATGACCTCCTCTTAATTCCAAAACATCCCCTAAAGGGGTGACATCCTTCTAAATTAGGGTTTTCTTATGTGATGTCCTTCTAAAATTAGGGTTTTATTATGTGCAAAAGTGAATTTTAAATGAATTACTTTATAAAGGGGGAAATATTAGGGTTGTTGACCCATATTCTTGTAGTTTACCCATAAATATTTGGAAGTCACCTTGGTGACTTTTTGTTGATGGGCATAATTGACACACCGTCAACTGGAAGGTCAAATCCGGATCGGGGTTGTCTAAATAACCCAAGTCGTTTGGAGTGAAATGACCTAACGAGTTTAATGGCTCCGTTGGCCAACTAAAATCCTAAAATAACAAAAGAAAGGAAACTAATATAAAATAAGCTATGATACTATGTACGTAAATTTAATTATTTACAAGTGTCAAAACATAAACATAAATATGAGCATGTGATTATGAACAGGGTATTTACAAGTTGCAAGTTTTGTTGGATGTCTTGCGAAATCGATGTTTTTTTTTTTGTTGACACTATTTACGAAGTAGAAAAAGAAAGCACATACATTTTATATTTTTTTGTTTAATATATAAAATCTGAAGAACTCAAAAATATTAATAAAACACATTTGAAATAAGAACAAATAAACATACAAAGATTAGTTCCAACTGCTCCTATTTCATCTGTGGATAATCTGATTAAAAGAAAATACCAATAAACTAACCTGCAGGTAATAAGTTTATTTCCTTGCGCAATTCAAACTCCCAACTATCTTGCCTACAAGAAAAACCTGTAACAGGCTGATGCTCACATTACTAGAATAAACTCAAAGGTATTTTTGGAGAAAATATATAAGAACAAAGTAATGAACATACATATCTGGTGATCTTGTAATGATGAACACTTATAGGAAATAAATTTAATATAAAGCATTCATGTAACACATCATTTAACATCAAGCATAAATCAAGTATATTTAAATGAAATAATGATCACATATGTAATATATGAACAAAAAATTACAGAAAGAATTAAAGTGCTTGAATAAAATGAAATATCATATGCCGATAATACTAAAGTTGTATAACATATTAACATTCCATAATATAAAGGGAAAAACGTAAATGGAAAGCGCCACTCTGGTCTAAAGCCAAGGAGTAAACAACTTGTCCATACAGTATTGAAAGTTACATGTCCATAATGCGTCCAAAAAAGGGGCTCCTTTACTACTAAGAGTGAACAGTATTTAAACTAGTTCAGGATTCGAAAGCTCATATCATACAGGATAGAGTTGAATCCACAAAAATTGGATAATATTACAAAAATAGAGAAAATAGTAACCACTCATGGATGAGTTGGTTTTGTCTAAATAAGCCAAAGTTTTATAAACATAAGAAAATATAGAAACTACTGAATATTGAATGTATGATTCAGAGTGTTTTCTCCATGCAATCAGTAGTATAATATTCCATTTCCTGCAAATAGAAAAAACCGATTTGATATTCAGAAAAATAATTGCTAATTATTATTCAAAAGAGATTGGCTACAGAATCATAGATTCTGTAGCTAGTCTTATTTTTAGCAAATGAAATCAAAAATGAAATCTACTTATTCATTTTTCATAATAGAATTGAATGAAATAAAAAAAAAATCGTTTTACCATTAAAAATTATCCAAAGAGGGATCTGACAGTTTGAAATTTATAATTTCTTTGAAACTGGTTGTGTTCTTAATGATTATATTCCTGACACTCTTGAATCGTTTATTCTCCCTCTTTGTGTGAGCCTTCAGGTCGAGGTTCTCTTGTTTCAACAAAGAATTTTGAGAATCTAAGTGTTTAATTTGAGCCTATAAGAGTGGAACATTTGTATAGTAATGCTCTATCCAGTCGAAACAACTATCACAGTGCACCGAGGTAACAACATATTGACGCATAACACAGTTGCCAAGGGGTGCTTGATTTTTACCCGTGTTTTGTTCTAGGTCTTGAACGATACCTGAAAATCCTTCTTTACCCTTAAGACATGGGGGTAGATTGGTCATGACATCAAATTGTTCAACATGGTTAATAACCTCTCTCCAGGAACACTGATTTTCTGGGTCATCTTGAGCCAATAAATCCTCTATCTCACGATATGAACACCGATCATCGATATCGATTTGATTGATCAAGATCAGATGATTACTCTTTCGATTTCCTAGTTTTCTATAAATCAAACGACCAACATTCTTATTTCTGAAACTTAAATCTGTGCTCTGTGGTTTCTTTACCTTACGAAAATTCTTCACAACAGATTTATCATTAACGTTTAAACTAGAATCATTCATAGGCACAGGATGATCCTTTTATTTTAATTTGATAATTACTTGTTTCAGAGATCTTCCAGGTGAAAGCCTACATGGAAATTATTTATCCATAGGGGTTTCATTCACAACAAAAATGGGTTCAATAAGTTCTAAGCCATCAATTGAATTAAGAACATGGCTTTCATTTACTGGTCTATTCGAATTAGGGTTTATAATTAAAAGAGGGTTGACTATAACATCGGTCTGGGTGAAGCCATTTTTGATCAAAAAAGTCTCCCAATTGTCACCTATTTTCGACAAGTGATAAACCAACAAGATCTTAACAAGTCCATGGTGAAACAGACTCAAATTGATACCATGTCACTTATAGCGCTTGGACATTTTGTAAAGACTCATCAATAGGTAAAAAGGCATATCCAACTCAAACCCTATGAAATTCATAAGAAAACGGATGTGGTACACAAAAACCAACCCATATCGATCTTCACATGTAACAAATTGCTTCATAATTAAAAGGAGATTGTGCCATCTAGGTTTTAACAGAGCGATAGGAATACCTTTTATAAAAAAAGTGGTTTTGTGAGAAGCCATGAATAAAATCCATGGGACATCTTCTATTTTAGATTTAATAAACCACCTCTCTCCTTTTGATGGGAGTCATGTCACTTTGCTCATTAAATACTCTATTAATTCCAACTGTATATCCTCAATCTTGGCCCTAAAACTATCAAAATTCTGTGCAAATGCTTTAGCAACCGAGAGGTTGTAGCCTTCGAACTTTTTGATGAACACATCCCACACATGAGCCTTTGGGTCATCAATAGCATCATCATGGGATAGAAAATATTGGAATCCATTTGGCTCAATACAAACGACAAATTCCATGACCACTATGATAAGGATACAACAAAAATCACCAGGGCTAGGTTTAGGTTCCCAACGGACGAGCAACAAAAATATGTCTGAGAAGAAAGTAATGGCATGAAAATAGCAGAGTATGGGGTTTATCATAATTTAGACATGAGAGTTCATGAAACTTCAAGACATCTCTCACGATGAGTGCCTAAACCTACAGAGTACAAAACCCTATGCGCATAAATAATAGTCTCATTAATGTTTCGGGCCAGCAAGGTGAAATGAAAACGCAAGTACAACATGCCTGTACTAATTTGCATGAATGTTGATATGAAAATTGAACTCATGAGAAAAATATCAATAGTTAACCAAGATTCTTATGCATCAAAACATTTCAACAATGAACTATAGAACCATTGAATTCATAATAACCATAATATACCAAAAATTTCGATAATGGATTAATCAACCATTTCATAAGATTTGAATTTTAATCACATATGGGTGGCTTTTAAAATGATATTTCTAAGGTAAAATATTATGAAACCAAGCCAAGTTTTTTGTTTAAATTCATGCTTATAGTCATGAATTAAAAATAAAACAAACGAAAATGAAAACGACAAAAACTCAATAAGGTAAACTTAACTTGATCATTGCCTCGAAACTCAGAAACATAAACATTTACAAATAGAAGGTGATGGAAGCTACAGAAAGGTATGCTATTTTGAGGGGACTTTGATTGAGAATAAAAATTATTGTTGGCTGCCAACAATGGCGACATACTAGGTGAAACAATTATCTCTGCATCACCATAAAATTCATGTTAGGGTGAATCAGATGAAATGACTTTTTCAGAAATAGTTAACAGCAGGTCAAGCATATTGATCATAACTCAAAAAATAATGCAGTTTAACATCAGATGTATTTTTATCTAAAAAAATTTCATCAGTTATCCAACTTATATTATGAGTGTAGCGATTGTTTATGTAGTTGAATTTGATACTGTTGACAGGGCCACTGCTACCAACAAGCGTCCATAGCCTCGGTAGGGATGTCATTTGACCCACTCTAGTAACTTTATCCTGTCCAAGAGTCGTCCATTTATGATATGAGACATATTTTCACTTTGATCAAATTGAAAACAGACTTGAGGATCTTCTTAAACCCGGCATTTTTTCGTTGCCATCAGGCCTATTCAGTACCTCGGAGAATTTGTCTTGGTATCATGCATGCATTTACCCACTTCTAGCAGACTTGTTTAGCGTCCCTGCAGGTTTACATACACTTCCCACACATTACTGTGCTTTCAAACCTCTAGAATTTGTTTATAGTTTGTAGAACTTAATAATATTCAAGAGGGCGGGGTGATACTGAAAATATTTTGGAATGAAAAAATTTGATCTTTCACCAATTATTCTTCTGTTTTGATGCTTTCAACCCTCTAGAATTTGTTTATAGTTTGCAAAACTTAATGATATTCAAGAAGGCGGGGTGATACTGAAAATCTTCTAGTTTGGAATGAAAAAATTTGATCTTTCACCAATTACTCTTATTTTTTGATGACCCTCATCATGACTTGGACACTTATATTTCGGTTAGGAAATCATCTCGAGGACGGGAAGGTACAGTTGAGTTGTTTTTTTCAAAACAACGACAGTGTTAGAAGTTTATTAATGACAATCATGCCTACTTGTAATTTCAATGAGAAACCAGAAACATTGATTTCAACAGAAACCCACTTCTGTTGATCTAAGTTTTAGCACTTACTTCTCACGTGCCTGGAAAGTTATCAACTACTGCTAACGAAATGAGAATTTTGATTCCCTTTCACAAATGTAATGGTGACTCCGAAATTTTTAGAGAACAAATAAAAAACAAGAAAAATGAAAAGAACCAAAATAAAAGAGAAAAGAAAACATCAAAATATTTACAAAAGAGTGGAATGGAAATCATTAAGTGAAATACCTCTTGGGGGTCTCACAGTTTACTCGGAACGTGTCTGGTTGTCCCTCCAAATTATGCAGACAGAAAGAGCTCGGGCCCAATTTTTCAGAAATTACAAATGGTCCCAGCCACAGGTTTTGGAAAATTACAAATGGTCCCAGCCACAGGTTTTGGAACTTGGTATGTTCCCCCTTCCTCTCATGGGATTTATCCCAATTAAGAACCAGATCTCTGACATCAAAATTCTTGTCTGAAGATGAAATTGAATCAAACCATATTTTTACAATTTTCTTTTGTTGATCCAGTTTCTACTTTTCCTGTGTCCTTATCTCCTCTAGTTTTAACAAGGCATTAATTCGATTTTTTAGGGGAGGGCACTCCTCTTCTTGAACTTTCTATGAAAATTGCAGAGAAGGGAGTAAAACAAGTGGGGGAAGAATATCTTCTCTTCTGTAAATGAGGAAGAAAGAGGAATTACCAACATAAGCTTTTGGTGTTACCCTATCATCCCAGAGTGCGTTGTGCCTGTTTTTGTGATTTTATGAAATTGTCCTTTGAATAACATTGTTTAAATTTTTGTTTGTTGATTCTGCTAAGCTATTTCCTTGAGTGTAGTAACTTGCAGAATACTTTAGTTTAATCCCTTTTTTCAGAGAAAAAATGTTCATATTAAGGGATGAAAAGTAAGAGGCATTATCAAAAACCAGATATTCGGGAATGTCAAATCGAGTGATGATATGAGAGTTTGGGAAGGATATTACCCGATTTGTGTTCACCATTTTTAAAGGTACAACTTCAGATCATTTAGTAAAATAATCTGTTGTTGTAAGGATATACTTGTGTTGCTGCGAAGAAGAGGGATTAATTGGTCATATGATGTCAAGAACCCATTGCTGAAAAGGGACATCTATAGCAACAGACTACAAAGGGAATGTTGCCTTTTTCACCCGTCCTGCAGCCTTTTGGCAGATTATGCATTTACGACACATCACATGGGAATATTTAAACAAGGTAGGCCAATAGTTCCCATCTCTTATCACTTTGTGGGTAGTGGTATCCCCACCGAAGTGACCACTGGCTTCACTTGCATGAAGTTCAAATAACACTTGTTCTGACTCTTCCTTCTCTAAACAACACATAAGAACACCATCAAAGTTTTTTCTAAATAATACATCATTTATTAACTGTAAATATGCAAACTTAAACCTAAGTTCTCTTCTATTTTTAGGATCAAGATTGCAAGGAGAAAATCCATGTGTCAAATAAAATTTAATCTTCTCATACCCAGAATTGGTAGTAACTTGTGCACAACTGATATGTTTTCATCAGGTTGATTCATAGTTGAGGTGTTTATTTGACTTTCTTGTTCTTCAACCAAATCAACCACTAAATTACACAGGCCTTGACCTCTAACAATCTGTGTAGGGGTTATTTCAAGGTCATATTCCTGTAACAAAGTCATCCAATTTTCCCTTTTCTCACCCAGCTCTTTTTGTACTAATAGGTTTCTCACATCAGGGTAAGGAACAATAACCTTGGTTCTGGATTTCAAAAGGTAAGACCGGAAGTGTTTCACTGCTTTGAAAATAACATATGCTTTTTGATCTACTGCTAGATAATTAAGCTCTACTCCTTTAAAAGATGAGCTCATAAAGGCAATGGGTATTTCGTTTCTTTCAGTGTTTTTTTGCGTAAGTACAACAACATAAGATCGATCAGAAGCAAAGGTGTAAAGAGTGAAATCTTGATAAAAATCAGGACTCATCAAGGAAGGGGCTTCTATTATTTCTTTTCTAATTGAGTTGAAAGCCTAACTTTATTATGGTCCCCAATGATACAAAACATCTTTTTTAATTAAATTTTGTAATGGTCTTACCATTTCTGAGAAACTTGGGACAAACCTTCTGACAAAATTAATCTTGCCCAAAAAGGATTGCATAGCTTTTTTGGAAGGAGGGAGGAGTTTAGAAATATCTTAGGTTCTTTTAGGGTCAATAATCATTCCGTCCTTAGATACTATAAACCCAAGAAGTTTTCCTTTCTCTACTACAAAGACCAATTTCTTAGGGTTGAGAGATATGACGAACTTATGACATTGTTCTAGGACTTCCCTGAGTTGAGACAAGTGATCTTTCTTGCTTTTAGAGAAGACGATAACATCATCAAGGTAGACCATGACTGATTGGTTAATGAGGCTATGAAAATCAATATCCATTCCTCTCTGGAAAGTAGTGCCGGTGTTTATCAATCCAAAAGGAATTTTCCCGTAAGCATAAGTGCCCCATGGAGTGCGAAAGGTGATTTTAAGATGATCTGAGGGGGACATGAGGACCTGGTTGTATACTGAAAAACCATCTAGCAGAGATAGTCTTTCGAAACTAGACACTTGCTGTATAATTTGTTCCATTGGAGGAACAGGGTAGTTGTCTTTATCAGATGCTCGATTTAAGTTCGGAAAATTGACACAGAGTCGAATTTCACCACTTTTATTCCTTACAAGGACTAAATTAGACACCCATTGGGTGTGCCTAACCAGGAAATTATCTTTGCAGTTAGTAATTTGTTTAGTTCTTTTTTAACTGTGGGTTCCAATTTAGGATGCATCTTCCTCAATTTCTGTTGAAAAGGTTGAGTCTGGGGTTTCATGGGGATAACATATTGTATGATGTTGGGTTCAAATGTTTTCAAGTCATCATACGTCCAAGCCAAAATGTCTTTATATTCTTTAAATAGATTTATAAAAGAACATCTTTCTTGTTCAGAACATCCCTTTCCCAGATTAATATTTTGAGGATTATCCTTTGTTCCTAAATTAACCATTTCATAAATCAAGAAGAACTGTTAGTTTTACAATTTACTGTCCCTCTAAATTTATCATGCAAGTCATAAAATTTCTCTAGTATTACAATAGATCTGGGGATAGAGTTTACCAGCTCTGATGTCTATTCAGGAGATCGAGGATCAAATATTATTGTGAAATTTCAGAGGTTCTCATCGTGAGTACCTTCATCAATGATTGTACCCTGGAAGGTGTCTTCCATATATAGTAAGTTGATGATCTGCTGGTCATCATCAAATACTCTCCAACTTGTGACGTTATCCGGGATCGATGGCCTAAACAATAATTCAATTGAAAAATCATTAGGGAAAATACCTTTAGCGGGAAATAGTTTAGAAGCAACATTGACCAATAAATCAGCTTCTGAATTACTCAATCTAGGAATGGAATTTATGTTAAACGCTGAACATTTATGCATTAAACTCCAGACCTCTATTTGATAGCTTTTCAAATGTGGTGATACGCAATGTATGGTGTTTCTTACCTGCTTAACCATGATTTTTGAATCACCAAATACTATCAAATTCTGTACATCCATATCCAAAGATTTCCTAAGCCCTTGTAGAAGCGCTTTGTACTCGGTTGTGTCATTAGTACATTGGAACTCTAACCGGCAAGCTATGAAAGTCTTATTACCTATAGGATCGATGAGTACATAACAAACACCTGCTCCTTCTTTGGATTTGGATCTATCAAAGTATAAGGACCATATCTGTGCATCGTCGGAAGTACTTGGCATACCTGACAAAGATGGTGTCTGAATATAGGTTACAACTTCATATTGTTGCATGGGATCAATGATGGGATAGATTTCAGTCATGAAATTACCAAAGAAGGTATTCATTCCCTGGGTTTCAAATGAATTAGCATATGTAACGAAAGGTTTATTTGTATCATTCAGATCCGTTATCGTATGCTTAATATAGCGTTCTCTATTTATCCTAGTTTTGTTGGGCTGTCCATTTTTTGGCAAACACGAGTGATACCAATCTATGGCAAAGTAACCATGCAAATGCTCTGACCAATCCCTCCTTAGAAACAAGCCATAAAATTTAGGGATATCAACAACGATAATATCAATTATCTGATGAACTTTTAGATTAGATGATAATCTAATCAACACATTCTTAAGCTCACCAATTACTTTAATGTTTGTTCGATCTAGCTGAATGATTTTGAGATCAGAAGGTTTAACTTCTACATTAATTTTTTGGAAAACAGATAGAGGCATCATGTTTGATGATGCACCAGAATCGACCATGCA
>CBVK0102389274.1:1159-22974 GCA_900067695.1 Picea abies
CGTGATCGTCAGATTTCCTAACTACAAATGCATACTAAAGAAACACACTTCTACCTAACGAAAAATTAGACCAAGTTGATCTTAACTAACTCCTAAGTGTCTAAATATCCTAACAAAAAGGGGTTGCCCCTCTCTAGGTTAATTTAAATGCAAGTTTTTTTTCCTTTTTGTTTGAGGAAATTTCATTCGAATCTATTTTGTTAAGCATTTCTTTGTAATTTTTCTCATCAGACACCTTATGTACTCAATTATAATTTGGTTTATATGTATATCAAATCCATCTAAGACATTGAGTGGTATCAACTGGGCTCCTTTCTTTTTGCAACCCTCAATGTGTGCATTTGCTGTAGTTTTTGCTAATACAAAATCCACCAATTCTTGTGAAAAAAAGACATTCGTATAAAAAAAAAGAAATATTGTGAAAGATAATACAAGTCTTCCATGCAGTGGTGAATGTATATATGATGAATGTTAAACCTTATGAGTTGATCTTGCCTTCAGGGGAGGAACCAAACAAAAATTTTGAGCACATAGTAATGAATAAAAAAATATACGAGCATGATGTACACATAATGTAGTAATTCCCTCTTATTTATTTTGATTATTTTTGCGAAAATTAAATATTTGTTTTTTATTTTTTTCAATGCTAAAAAATTAATATTTGAATTGCATTTTATACACTGTTGTGTTTGCAACAATTTTTTTTCTCTTGTTTATGTAAAATGAAAAAATAGAAACACTGCCCTCGGGGTGTAGGGAAATCAGTGATGGAGTGTACTGTTAAGGTACTCTGTTATGTGAAGTCATCGGCTCAAAACCCCGACTTACCTTGTGTGTCCCGTATGGGGCATTGTGGGAACACCTGGAGGTTATAGTGGTAGCAGTTGGATAACATGACCCCGTGTCACACAAGTACATGCCCAACTAGTTGTTGATTCTACCTGTCCAAAAAGAAAAAAAAAAAAAAACCATTTTGAAGAGGAAACATCCACGTAGTGCACACAATTGTTTTCATAATTTTTTGGTTGCACAATTTTTATGCTACTAATTTTTCTTTGAGCACGCCATAATTGTAAAAAAATATAAAAAAAGTACAAGTTTTAGAAGAAAATAAATTAAAAATGTAATATGAAATCAAAAGTATGAAAATGGCATGCCAACAGATAAAGGATTCCGTGATGAATCCACTAGCGTTAAATTTGCCACTTGAGATGATAAACATGAAGGGGTTTCACCCCTTGAAAGTTGCAGCTATAGAAAATCCTGCCGAAGGGGCCGAGATTTATGGGTTTTAAACCCTTGATCAAGATTTATAGTTGAATTGAAAGTTAATTTAAATCTTGATTGAGTGCTTAAAGGAAAATTTGAAAATATCTCAATTGAGGGTTTATTGAACCCTCAATCAAGGGCTTCTTAGGTCAACATAAAATGCTTGTTGAAGGTATTGTAACACAAATGCTTAATCGAGGAGTGACCTAAATCAAGGTATTGTTGTAATTAAAACAAAGAAAATTTAAATGAATTTTTACATAAAATAAAATTTCAAAAAATCATATGCATTGGCCAACTATGTGGTTATTTTGTCATTGTGAAAAAATCAAGAAACAAGAAAATTGTGTCAATCTAATATTAATCTACATTAACCAATGATCAAGATGGGGAATGTGAGAAACCAAAAAAGCAATTGTGACCACTAACTGGTTGACAAAAATGAAGTGTGAGAGAAGGATAGAGGGAGGATGAAGCAAAGATGAGAACAATTGAGATAACACCATGAAGAAAATGTAGGTCAACTCATTTCCCGACCTTTGATGCATCAAATTGGAGATTCTTTAGGGAATCTAGTTGAAGGTAACATTGGTATTTTTTAACCAAATTACCCCAATTCATAATATACTGATAATTTTGATTTATACTTTGGTTTATGATTTATATTATGTTTTATGTATGTAACACATGTGCATAGAAAATTGATTGGACTATGCAGGGATATAATCTAATAAGTTGCTGCAATACCCAATCCCCTCTTGGGTTTCAATAATAATTGGGGGTTGTAGTGGTTTTGAATGCATGGAATCTTTTTGAAAAGTTTGGATGTGAACATAAGATAAGATTTTGGGTACCCAATCCTTGATCAGACAGTTAGAGAGAATCTCAATAACATAATTAAATTGTTTTTAAGTGAAATTTAATGATTACACAAGTTCAAGTCCTATGTGGATTGATAAAACACAAAAAAATTAAAGGATTGATAAAACACAAAAAAATTAAAATAGGAAACAAAGATGTTGGGTTTTCGAGATGTTGAACATGAAAAGGAACATGAAAATGTATCAAAGACTTTCCCTTCATTTATAAAATCAAGAAAAACTGATATCTAAATTGGTAGTAGGGAAATTACAATTGTTGTTGTGGCACCGATAACTTTAAGAAGTTGAATGATGACAATGATGTCAAAATTGATACATGTTTCAAGAAAAATGTTGCAAAGGCATGCTAAATCCATGCTTTTTATAGATGAAAATGACGAAGCTGCTTCTTTTATTCTTATTTACAGACATCCCTAATGAGATAGACTTCTAGAAGGCATCAGAGAGGAGGTGGTAGATTTTTTAGAAACCCATTATTGTGCTATACTAGATTCAAGCATGTTTATGGAGATGCTTATCCAAATGTATGTATGATGAGTATTGTAAGAACATTACATAGATGACACAAGTTGAACTATTTGAGGAATTTCAAGAAATAAATACTAGTGTCATGATTGCCATTAATATGTTTGATAAATTGAAGCTGTGGTATATTAGGCCCAACACAGTTCATGACACTTTTTGTTGTTGGTACCGGGTTGAATTCCATATCTATTATGACACATTCATTGATTTATGGAAAATTAACTAACAAGTTGGCCCTCTCCTCCCACAACAAGTGACTTTATCTCAATGATATTATGTAGACATAATACCAAAAATGTGTTTTTTTAGTAAAAGATCTATAGGTGGAAGAAGATGCCTTGAATGCTATAATTTGACACTATTCCATAGTAATTTCCTATGGATATTGCACATCCCAGATTGCTATATATCACTGTCACATGGAGGATATATGAGTATGTTACTATGAATCCATCATCTTCTTCAGGAGTGGCCTCTAACATGATTTTTTACTTATTTATAAACTATAAAAGACATATCCCTAGGAAACCTTCCAGGTACTTCCCCTCATTATGAGGATGGTAACCAGTGAAAATTGGATTTGTCAAAAGCTCGAGGCTTTGTCAACATAGGGCTCAATTTAATTACAACAATATACTTGTTAAGAGCTCAAAAATGAACTTGTGGGAATTGAACCAAGGTAAGGAAGATAACAATCATTCCTCCCAACCACTCGAGCTAGACCCAATTGACTAAGATGATTTACTTGCTTCAAGATGATATCCCTATTTCAAAATTCACGAGGAAGTTTCAAAATCAAATTTATAGATAAACAAAAATTCTCACAAGTCTAGGTGGAAAGCTTCCTAATATTGATAATTTTATGAAGTATTCTAGCCAGGCACAAACTTATCAATGGTAGACATCATTCGGAATTACACATTTTCTCCCCAGAGAGAGATATAGAGCTAGTACTACCATTTTGACCAAGCATTATTTTTTCAAGTATTTTACGTGTAGTTTCCACACACACATATATCTATTTATTTTCTATTGTGTTGTGTACTTAAATTAAACTTCTACTGATGGATGCCTTGTATGTGTAGGCGTCTATATTTGTGCATGTCTTGTATAGACATGCATAGGGGAGGGTTGATGGTAGGGATATGAGTCCAAAATCACGTGATATGATTAAGGAGTACCATTTTTATATGAGCAACGATTTTGAGAATGCCACACTATTTGTTTAGCATTTCTTTAGGTTGATCTATGAATCATTTAGAAAGAGTGGGATAATGTTTGTAGAGAGATAGATTTGTTCTAATGGGTATGTGGGGTAGTTCAAATTGTATGTTGTTTTTACTAGTTGAGTAAACTTCATAAGGAGACAAGAGTTTGACATACTTGGAGCCTTTTAAAAATGGAGCATGGAAAGGGTGGACATGATGGTGTGGGTGCTTGCATGAAATGAGCACTTAGGAGGTACCAAATGAGTCGATGCAATCCAACTCAAACCATCTATTGAAGTAGTTGACAAGTGAAAATTGCATTAGGCCCCATGAAGGTCATGAACATTCAAGGATAGTGCAAAAGTAAGAGACTATGATGTACAAATTGAAGCTCAAATTTTCTACATACTTTGAAGCACATGGTCAGTAGAAAAATTATATTTGATATTAATATGATGAAGGTTCTTTTGGAATGTTGCACTTGATGACATGAATAGATCCATTCCTTGGTATTGTGAAACTATACCTGACATGAGGGAATTGAACTCTGTTTAGAGTAAAGACACGAGTGGCATACTTTCCATTGAGACTTTGAAAATAAGGGATATGTGAAACAATGGAAATATGTCCCTCATAATCCAAATGGGTTGCATCCAACTTCGACATGGAAAGAGATGCATGCTAAAAAGGCCATGGTTTCATTGTAGCATGACCACGTTTATAATGTTTTTAGGGAAGATATGCGACTTCATTAATGGGATCATTATAGATTGATGATGTTTCTGTTTGGCCTCTTCAACGTAATGTTCAAACTTTCAAACTTGAACACATGTATATTGATCAATATTTTCAACTGTGGTTGCAAGTGATGTATTTGCTATCATTGCACCATTAGGAAATGAAGAGAACGTATCCTACTATTTGATGTGACACACACAAATAAAAATCAATTTGGTGTGATCGTATCGAGATAGAGATTACACATACTAGTTTGGCGACATAGTTGTCATGGGTCACTTTTAAAAAAAATAAAAAAATAGGGTGATTATATTATCCATATAGATTTTATGATTGGATAGATATCTTTCCACTACAATAATTTGGTGATAATAACTTAAATACAACTCATGGAAATGGGTGAACTAAGGACATGGAAGATGGAAGAAGCTAACCATGAACATATTATGAAGACTTGCATTCCTATAAACCATTGGCCAGATGAGTAAAGTATTGTAACATCTAGATTTTCACTGACCACATTTTCATAAAACTGATTATTATTTGAGGACACTTGCGTGCAAGTGATTCGGCTAAAAATGGTGCATTGCGATTATCTGATTTGGTTTATGAGTTTATGCTATGATTGAGTATTGAAATTTTGATATGATATTAATATTGATATATAGCATTGACATGTAATATGATGAGGTTTCCCGAAATGTTGATGGTATCGACATAATTCCTTGGACTCCGGATTGAGTTAGGGAGTGGAATGTTGACTTTGATTATGAGTACTTGTTTTTATTACGCATGTATTATGATGATTTCAGTTATGGATTTCATGTATAAGAGTTATTAATATTATCATTGTCAGTGGATGCAGGCATGGTGATGCTTGCTAATCCAAATCACATATGGAGTAAAGGGGTCATACACAGATATCAAATAGATTAGGGAGAGGTGTGGAAATGTCCCTGTCACATCCTAATAACACTCCCACTGTGACCTGGACTGAAGGTTAATGACTACCTTGTTCCTGAGAGGTTCACGATGCCGTGAGGGAAGACTGAGACAGTTTTTCACGAGGATTTCTGAGGGGCGCACAATAAGTCAGATTCCTTATTCCTCACTAAGCCCTTAGTCTCACACAAGTTCGACACATGGAGTATTGACTCCAAGTATCATAAAACTTCCAAACTAAGTCAAATGACGAGTGACACCCTTGGAGCACGTCGGTGCATCTTGAAGGGAACGTCACATGTTAATCTGAATGCAAATAAAGAAAATAAAACGTTATGAGAAATTAATAAAAATTTAGAAGACTTTAGAGAATAAAAAGAATATTTAGAACTGATAGAAAAAAAATATAAATTTATACAAATTTATAAACTAGAAACATAATGAAATCTAATTCTAAGTGTTATGCCTAAATAAATTTTATAGAAATGGGTCTAAGGGAAGTTAGACTAAATAAAATCTAGAAAAGAGAGAATAAAATTAAGACATGTGCACAATGTGTGCATGAAATTAATAAAAATAATTTTTAATTAAAATAAATTATTTCATGAGGAAGTGTGGTGTCAACTTAGATTTAGAGTCCTAAGTTAAACTAGACTCTAAATCCTAACTAAGAGAAGATTCCTAATCAAATTCCAACTATAAATTAGTTAGGAGACATAATAAAGAAGAAATTAGGGAATTAAGGGACAACTAGGGGAAAATCTAGGAATTAATTGAGAAGGCTAGGAAAAATTCAATTTTATTTAATTAAAAAGAAATAAAACATGTGCAACTTGAAGACATAGTGACATGTGTTTGGGGTGAATAATATCTAATATAATTATTAAAAATCATTCAATTATGCATGAGATGACAAGTGTGAAGGTGAAAATTCTTATAAAAAGAAGGGAGAGGAAGGAGTAGAGCACCCTATTGCTGGATCACTGAAATGCTGTCAAATTTTGATGTGACTAGTTTACTTGTGTGAGTTGGGCTGCAAGTTTTGGGAAAGAGGTGGAAGCATCTCCTTGCGAGGGAAAGCTTGAGCTAGTTTAGATATGAAATTCTGTGTGTGACCCCTTTGTGGCTCGGGGCACTGAGGGGGAAGAAGAGTACCCCTAGCGTTGGATGAGAGGTACAGGTGAAGTCATTTGATTAGCGGGTGAAGGAAAAAGATATTACACAAGCTGGTTCCATATTGAAAATCGTTTTCACCTATCAACACTCTTTGGTCATAGTATTTAAGTGTATAATTATTTTTGTTGATTATTAGAATCCTTGGTTGTATACTGTTTAAATATGGAAATAATATTGATAAGTGATATAGTATCCCTGTAAATTACAAGTAATCTTTAACAAAATTTTAGGCATAGACCGAATGGTGGAATCGATTAGTATCCCTATAACTACATGTATTCTTCTAACAAAATTTTATGCATAGATCGAATGGTGGAATCAAATAGTATCCCTGTAAACTACATGTATTCTTTTAACATAATTTTGTGCATAGATCGAATGGTGGAATCGATTAGTATCCCTTCTAAACTACTTGTATTCTTTTAACAAAAAAATATGCATAGATTGAAAGGTTAAATCGAGATGTTATTCTTGTAACTATATGTACTGTTATTATGTGCGTGGATTGAAGGGTTGATTACAATACCGTGTAGTGTGGAGATTGATGCACAATACAATGTCTGTTCAGATTTTGTTCTTAGAACAGTGGAAATCCTTTGCCCCACAAATAGTGAAAGGCGATTTCAACGATGTTCAGTTAACATTGTTCCAGTGGCAGACCAATTTCCCATGGCACCTGATAGATGATGAGTGAGCGTTTTCTGTTCTCACGGTTTTCGAACTCTGAACACACACAAAAGAAAATAAAAACCCCAAACCAATGTTACACGCTGAGGGATTTAACTTCTACTTCTTGTGCCATATTACAGACTTTTGAGTTTGACCTGGTTGGTGCACTAACTAATCATGCAATGACTTAATGTAATGTTTGATTGCATTGATTTGAATAGTAATTTTGTGTGTGCTCGGAATTTATTTCCCTACATGGTTGGATTGGATTGTTTTTTTTTTTCTATTTCATTTATATTATATAATTGAAAGCACATAATATTGTCATAGTGAAAGCACAATGGGCTCATAATCTAGCTTCATATTTGTTTGTTAAAACATTATTCATATAAATGAATTCCTTGAACTAAGTATTATACCTTTTAAATACATTTAGCCAAACATTGTCATCACTCTTTCATAATATTCGTTTTGTGTTTGGTTAAATAATGATTAGTTGACACGCCTTTAATTGTATTTAGTCAATGGTTTTCATTGTGTAGTTTTTAATATTGGGTAAAGACTTGGCATGGATGGTGATCAATGACAATTACACCATTATAAAAACACATGCAAAAAATATTTTGAGGGAAATGAAAATATAAGATAATGATCGATATTTGCTTAGCTTAATTGAATATCTATTTAACAATGTCACTTAGTTGTATATCTTCAGTACTCATAAATCCTTTAAATTTAAAATATCATATTGTTTGAAAACAAAATTACAATATGTACAAGAAGATAAGCACATAAATTCCCTTACTATGTGCATTTCATAATTTTGGGTCTACTTGAAACATGTATTCTCTTAATAAATGATAATAAGATAGAAGTCCCTTGAAAGTGCATTTGACATTTTCAACATTTAAGTCATTAAGATTGAGGATGAAACATTCAATTACAAGAAATTCTTATGCTCTACTTCTCATTAATAACCTTTTCATTTCATTTTATTTGCATTTGATGATATTTTAACATTGTTCCATTTTTTTTAATCTTTTGTGCATGCTATATTCAAATTTTCAAGTTAAAAACTTACATAAAGCTATCATCTCAACTTGGGAATTACATAAATATGTCGTAACATTTTTTGTTTGCACTTTCAATCAGATCAATGTAGTAAGAAATCTTAGCACAATCTAGAATGGAGATTATTTGTTGATGGTCATAAGTTTCTAAGACCTTGCTATCCTTGGAAATGTTTTGTGGAAAAACATAAAGTTGCACCCTTACCTTTATTGAGAAGTTAGTATGTAGCACCACGTAAACTTGATTTGGTTAACCAATCATCCCTAGAATGTCCAAAACCATTGAGATGGTAAAAACAATGTAATTCATCTCATTATACAATTGAGATTTTTAATATTTTTTGTTATCTCATTATATTTTTATTCAATCAACGTTTTTCCAATGCTACATACTTATTATGCGATGTTTGGTTTAAATTTTTATTTTTTCAATTTCAATGTATGAAAAAATGTCATTTCAAATGTGCAGAATGTAAGTTTTAAACCTTTTATACTAATGCAATGCAAACACAACTTCTTTTTTTTTGTAAGCTCAGTGTCTATTCTATTAATATACAGTGAAGTAAAGTACAATCAAGAAAATACAGAGTGGACAAAGCTGTGCCTACCCTTAGTGGGAAACCATGTGTGGAATTCTGCCTGCCCTTGATGGGAAACCATGCATACCCCAAAAAATAAAACTGAGTTTTAGTTGTTCGTGTGTCTTTTACTGGAAACCAAAGAAGTTTGCAAATATCGAAATAAACTTGAAAAAAACCTGAGAAGTGGTGCCAAGGCCTGAACATCAAGGATGTGTGCCATCCATGGGATTTTCTTCAATGATTGGACAACCACCAAAGTCACTGTCACTGTCATTGGCCGAGATGGAGCTATCCGTGGACAGGTGTTTGACCGAGAGGTCGACTATTTTGATGCTGAGAACCTTCAGCAAGCTGTGCGTGCCTGGGGCAGTCAGTGTACTTTTGATACCTGGAGCTGTCGCTGTTGTTGAGCTGTGCGCGCCTGGAGATGTTGACGTGCCGCTTATACCTGGAGGTGTCACCTTAGCACTAATGTTGGGTGTCTCAAGAGGCATCAAGGAGGTGGGAGGGGTTGCAACATGATGAGGATGAGTGCTGGGAGAGGCCGGAGCAGGGGGGGAGAGTAGTGGGGGAGTGGGGTGAGTGAGGTGAGCTAGAAGGGATAGGAACAAAGACACCAGGGAGAGGTGAGCTAGAAGGGATAGGAACAAAGACACCAGGGAGGCTGAGGAGGGAACGAGCGAGAATATTTTTGACTGCCCAGTAGCTGCGTCGGTTCCTGGAGGTGCGACGAGATGCCGGAGGGAGCCAAAGACCTCTTCTTCCCAGTCATCAAGCAATTTCCGTAGGGAACCCGAAACAAAGCGATCGAAGCCATCCTAGTTGGCCAGGAAGGGAAGGTGAGGAGTTGAGGAGGTGCGTCTGCCGTGACCACTCCGTCCTAGGGTGGGGGTGGTGCGTCAACAAGGAGGCATGGGGGAGAATTTGGGAGGACAAGGCACATAATAGAGCCTCCACTTAGCTCTGATCACAGAGGGGTGACGCCGAAGGATCACATAGAGATCGTATGCAAGGGACGCAATGTGAGAGTGAGGGGAAATAACGCGGGTGACCAGAGGAAGAGCGCAAAGGAGGGGAGGGGTCATGTCCGACACCATTATGGTTGCTGAACTGTTGGAGCATGGGAGCTGCAAAATGGTGTAGAGAGTGCGTGGGTGAAGGGCAAGGGCCATGGACTTAGTGAATGAGCAGTGCCTCCCGGGGGGTAGTTAAGGTGCATGTGGTGGGGAGTGAGGTGGCACGCATCCATTCATTGCGGCTCGTGCCATAAGGGTGGGTGTGGGATACCATGTGGTCACTCGCATCCAGGGAATGAACACACAAATTCTTAATACATAAAAGATAAACAAATGCAATCACACATATGCACATATATTTTCCCTGGAAACCCAACTAGGAAACCCAACCAGGAAAACCAACAATATTTTTTAGAGGCACACCTCTAATTCTATTTATCTTTTTCATTGTTTACAATACAATATATATAGGATACCGCGGCATCCAAAAAATCCCTAACCCATTAACACTGGATTAGAATTCAACCATAGTTCTTTAACTAGAATTACATTACCATGGACCACAAATCCGTGTGCCATAAAACTTCCAAAGGAGAAAACCATACTGAGAATAACCTCTCGATAAAAAACTCTTTATAAAATCCTATCGATGATTTTTCACTTGGCGGGCCCCACCGATGGGGTGGGGGGGATGTCAATCCCATGCATTTCACTTGGCGGACCCCACCGACGGGGTGGGGGGGATGTCAACCCCATGCAACCCCTTTCTGACCCCCTCCCGAAAAACCATGTGCAAAGAATATAATACATAACCAACTGACAAAATATTACTTTAATGAACTTGAAACACATTTTTAATAATTTTGTGAAATCCCATTAGAATGAAATTCTTAAAATCTTTAAAAATAATCACTTACACAAAGAGAACACAAAAACACCACTATTAAGGAGATATTAATAAAATACATCAACAAAATGGAAGCAATGGCGGTGGTGGGGAGATAATTTTGGATCTTGGAGGAAATACTGAGAACACAAAAAACACCACTATTAAGGAGATAGTAATAAAATACATCAACAAAATGGAAGCAATGGCGGTGGCTGGGAGATAATTTTGGATCTTGGAGGAAATACTGTAGCTTCATATGCATGGGGTCTAGGTCAAATCACCAATAATCTAGTGAAGGATTATGCCTTGCTGAGGGGTATTCTTATAGCTAAGGAAGAAAGAATCAAAACTTTGAAAATAATCAATGAATCTATGGTTGTCATCAAAGCCGTGCTCAACATAATGATTCTCGTGGACTTCAAAATGAATACTATCATCACAAGGGAAAGAAAGGAAATAATATCCTTTGTGTAAATCTCATTCTTTCATGTCAAAAGGGGCCTCAATGAAACGAGAGATCAATGGGATAATATAGCTACCATTATCGAAAAAGGAGTATTAATGTTGAAAATGAGAGGAACATTTCGTGTTATATACCTTAAGGACCCCTTGGATCGATGGGTAGTCTAATCAACATAAATTCTATATGATAATCCACCTAGAGCATCAGTCCCTCCGCTTCAATTTGGGAGCTCAGAGGATGCATTACAATCCTTTTAGAATGGAAACATTTAACAAGGATCCAAACATTTAAGAGTATATTAGTCTAGTGCACATTCATGGTGGGACAATGGTGAGAGAAGGTTTCAGAACTGAGCACCCAACAACCACATTCCAGTGGGGAATATTCCTTTGGTTCACATGAAAAATATTCTTTGGATGGTAATTTTCACTCTTTATAATGGTATCTTATTTGGATTTGTTGTAGGTATTTCGATGCTTGAGGGTAGCAATTTTATTCTATATAATAGTTTCAATAGAACCTCCCATTCTCTATCGTAGTTTCCTTTGGTTTCGATCTAGAAACTAAAGCCTCATGCTCTAGGAAAGTTTGCAAACTTTATTTTTGTGGAGTTGGTAGCTAATCCTTCCCCTGAGTCAGCATACCGTGTCATTATTGGACCTAAAGGGACTCAATTTAGGGTGTTGGTATCTTCAGGTTTCTCCCACATTTATCATTTTTTTTCAAAATTTGTTGAATTCTACTCTCATCTCTTTAGACATCCAGAGTCACCCCATTTGCAGTGGTAGTTTTTCTATTCTTAGTTCAAGTTCCTTGGGAGAAGGTTTTATCTCTTGTCCATTTAACAATAAAGATAGAGTCTATAAAAGAATTTATTTATCCTCTTGTTTCAGATTTGGAACATGGGAAAATTTTATATGTTGAGGGGCCTAGAATAAAGGTCTTTGTGTTTGAAATTCCATTTTCATCATGCCAAGTTTTCAGTCTTCTAGAAAACTATTGAGATTCTCCTCTTATCTAATCTCAGGATGGGGGTTTGCTCTGGGTTATCACTTCCTTGAGAATAATATCACTATTTATTTTGGAGTAAGGATATCAAGTGTTTTCCCTAATTGAGTCACCAATTTGGACCTAGATCCCAAATTACAAGGGAGTTCTATTATTTCACAACTGAGGTAGAAGATATATCTTCTCCTAGTTACTTCTCAAATTTACTAGATATTAGAGATGCACAAAATGGACAATAGGGACCTCTTATAGTTCAAAATAGTTCTGTGAAGTCACAAGGAGGGTATATCTTAAAATAAAAGGACTTTTCTCTCTATAACTGCAAATATTAATGATCTTGAGCATCATTGTACTGTGCAACTTGCTAACATAATGAGTATGTTAATTCATGAAAAGAAAAGAATCAATATCCTTGAATATGAATGCAACATGGTAAGGAATTTGGCCCTAAATATCCATAAAGACTCTCAGTCTATGGCCTCTAATAATCGAGTATTTGACAACTCTTTGAAGAAGAATTACAAATAAGAAGAAACAATGCATTATCTTATTGAGCCAATGAACCTAGAACACAAAAACTCTCCCATTTCTGATGTGGGGAAAGATGGGGCATATAGCTATTGAGTCTTCCATTGAACCTCTTGTACTTAAAATTTATTAGAATTTTAGGAGTCTATGTCAAGCATCCTACCAACAAGAATACTTGGAATGCCTTTTTTGTAGTAAATTTTGAATTGGTTTTTGTAGTAGCACTTCATTTCTTAGTCATAGTTTTGAAACACCGGAAAGTATTTATGTAAATGTTGTTAGTTGAGTTACAACCCTTTATTAATACAATTTTTCTGTTATGGTTAAAAAAATAAAAATAAAATACATCAACACTCATCAATACTCATCATAAAGTCCATAAAATACTTATAAATTCCATATAGATTATAAAATAATAAGTTCATATATATATATATATATATATATATATATATATATATATATATATATATATAACAATACATTCTAGTACAAATCAAAGAACTAGGCTAAAAATGAACATGTGACATTAGTATTGGGTTATAAGAAAACATTGTAGATCTAAATCATTTGGCATCACTACCACCATCATTGTACCCTGCACTAGGCCCCCCATCACCCATGTCACCATCACCATTGCCATTGTCATGCACACTAGGGCCCCCCATCACCCATGTGACAATAACCATTTCCATCGACACCCACACCAGGGCCCCCCATCACCCATAGGAACATCAATAATCATTTATCTCATAAAAACATTGTCAAGCACATTATACACAATACAAATTTAAAATCAAGTTTGATAAATTTCCATTCAAAATTTACAAGTTGACAATATTTTCAAATTTTAACTAGATGGATCAAGTTACCTAGGGGTGAAAACATGAAAAATGGCTAACTATTTTGCTTGTATTGTACTTGTTCAATATTTGAGTAGATCATCCAAGGAATGGGATTTGAGAGCATAACATTGGTTAGGAAGAAGAGTATGTAGTCTCCATTTAGGCCATAAAGTCCTAGGAAACTCCATAGTGACTGCCCCTTTCTTTGTATTTGCATTTTCATAACCAAAGAAAAGAGACAAGAGCATATGCCTCACCTTCTAGCTAGGTTTCCCCCTATATCATGATTCCCAAGATACATGTTGTGTTCAATTATGTGGATGGTGTGTACATTTTCCTATTATTTCATTTTTGTATTTAATTATTTTCATAAATTTTAACAATAAGCTAGTGATAATTAATATGGGATCTAAGGAAACAAATTGCATAAACTAAGATTTCAGAATATTATAAGATATATTGTGAATTTTTTTTGTAGTGGAATATCCATAGTAGTTTACATATAATATTGGTATTAGAGTGAGGTTTCTTTGGGGTAAATGTGGAAATTTGCAAGGTTTGATAATTTTCAAAACAAGGAAGCCAAAAAACCCTAGCCATGGTGGATGAGTATGTTCATAACAATCCTCAAGATGCATTAGAAGAGAGATTTTCGAGTTAAGAGAAAGTTTTTGATATCTCTTGCAACATGGCCCTCATCATGGCGGCTATAGAAAACAAGTCCAGACCTTTCAAAGAGGTTGGTGGCTCTAACTCAAAAGCTAGATCTGATAAGAAACTGGGTGATAGTGAATACCTAGAAAATGAGTCAAGAAAAAATACCAAGAAAGAGAAACCAAGTTCCAGTGACATCACTCCTTCACAATCTCTATTCAAAATGGAAGTGAAAGTGGATATAAAAAACTATCAAGGTGAGATAAATTTTGTTAAGTTGAATCATTGGTTGCAAAAATTATAAGTCTATTTCAATGTCCACAATATGGATGAAGAGCAAAAAATTTCATTTGCGCGACTGAAACTAGAGGGCCATGCACTAACTTGGTGGGAAATCCACATGGAGACACTTAGGCTGGAGGGTGATCCACTAGTAATTGACTGGGATAATTTTAAAACCTTCATCAAGTCCCAGTTCTACACTATTGGGTATGTAGAGGACTAATGGATTTGTTGGCATCATTTTAGGAAAAGGCAAGTGCGAAGTGTACAAGAGTACACCACCTAATTTAGGAATATGGAGATCATGTTGAGTTTATCTCCCAAAAACCTATTTGTAGTCCTCAAGTATTTGGGGGGTCTACACAATAATTTGTGAAAACAAGTGATGCTCTTCAAACCTAACACTATTGATGAGGCGTGTTTCCAAGCATAATATCTAGAGAACATAGGCCATAAGAAAGGATTGCCAAGTGGTTCTAAATAAAAAGACCACCAATATGCTTCCAAGGATGGGAAGAAGAAGTGGAAAGTGAAAGACATGAAGATAACAACCACTACACATTAGTGCAAGGATCCAAACAACCACATCAACCATTGAAATATTGATGGTCACATCAAAGACAAATGTTGGAAGATACATCTAGAGTAGAATCCAAAGAACCATAAGAACGATGCCAAGAAGAAGAACCTTCTAGGCAAGGATTCATACAACTTGGTAGAGAGAAACTCATATGTGGATGAGAATATTGTGTACACTTCAACATAAAAGGAAGTGAATCTAAGTATCCTTCATCATAAGGAAGGGAAGGAGATGAAAAACATCTTCCATATTAAGATCCAAGTCAAAAGGACCAAGGTATATGCTCTATTTAATTTCGATTCATAGGCCAATATTATAGCAAATGATCTAGTTAGAAAGATTGAGTTGGAGGTTCATGATCATCCAAGTCCATATCCATTGGGATGGTTGAAAAAGGATGTAGAAATAAGAGTCACTACATAGTGTAAGATCAAGTTTTCTATAACTGAAATTTTTATTGATGAAATGCAATTAAATGTAGTACCCCTTATGTGTGTGGTATAGTGTTTGTAATCCCCTACATGTATATAAGGGATGTGATATTCATGTAGAGAGAAAACTAGTACTGCATGATTAAGGATGGAAAGTCATACATCATCAATGCACACAAAGGCAATTCAAAGATATCTTTGGTAAGTCCTAACCAAGCCAAAAATTTGATCAGTTCTAGTAAGAAGTATGTATTTATTTTCTTAAGAGAGACTCAAGCAATGGATGAATCGATAAGAGTAAAGGCATCACTAGAAGGATATACAAAAAAAAAGAAATAATATTTTGAGGAGTTGTTGCAGGCATATAGGGGAGTTTTCCAGGATCCTAAAGGCTTGCCACCTAAAAGGGAAGTGGAGCATGAGATACAATTGTCTGAGGATTTGTTGCAGGAATATAGGGGAGTTTTCTAGGAGCCTAAAGGGTTTCCACCTAAGAGGGAAGTGGAGCATGAGATACAATTGTTTCCTAACTCCCCATTACCAAATATTGGGTTGTATAGATGGTCTATTATATAAGCAGATGAAGTGAAGAAACAATTGCAAAATATGTTAGAGAAATGAGTTATTCATCCAACCAACTCACCTTGTGGGTCACTATTGATGCAGGAAAAATTCCCCATGCCAAAATGAGGGATAATTTCCCCATGGTAGGTCCCAATCAGACATACTCTTGTTTGGTATGGAAATCTCCACCAATATGTTGGCCCGATTTCCACTAACTAAATGGATTACTCTTCGAAGAGAGATTTGTTGATTTAAATTAGACTAAATCGTCAATGAAGTCATATTCTAATATGAAAATGTAGTCCTATCCCAACAATAACAAAAATCAATTGCAGGTATACACTTTTACTTATGGAAATATAAATAGTTCACATTTGTCAATAAGAAATTATACTATCATACCCATACACATATAGATGGAAATGAATATGTTGCTACAATTGAGCTCATAATCCATTCACAATAATTTCTTACAGAGACAGTTGATAATAGTGAAAAATTGCTAACATCCGCAAAAAACAACCAAATAACAATGCACTATTGAATGAACAAACCATGAATCAACTTGTCATTATATTCATTCATAGAATTAATTTATATGACTGAGATACAAGTACAATATAAGATCCTTCAAATCCCTCCCCAAGCTTGATAAATAGTTATACAAGACCCAATTTTGGGTTATCCATCCCCCCTCATGTCTTCCTCAGAAAAAAATGCATTTATGATATTTTTCCATCACTACTCTCAAGACTATTCCTCTTCTAGACTCGCTTCCGCTCTATCTCATGAAATTACAACCGTTCCTCTACCTGGAATCCTTATTTTATTGATTCCCATGTCTTCATTGGGACTCTCCTCCTCTTCGCGCATTCCTTTCAAAGTGACAACAAAGAAAAAAAAATGTAAATTCGTTATATGTGGGAAAAAGACAAAATATTGATAGTTGTATAAATAAATTAAAATTTAAAAATGTATTGATATCAATTAGGCAAGAGAGACTATTTCAGATTATCTTTTTGAGTTCTAAGCTTTTA
Organism: Picea abies; assembly: GCA_900067695.1. Lineage (NCBI taxonomy): Eukaryota > Viridiplantae > Streptophyta > Pinopsida > Pinales > Pinaceae > Picea > Picea abies. Next base: position 18,516 of record CBVK0102389274.1, read on the forward strand.
AACAATCCCTCCTTTTCCCAATTTGGCCTTTAAAATCTCGAGTTATGAGCTGTGGAACACTTCACTATCAACACTCAAGCAAATTCGCGCCTCCTTTTTTTTAGAAATTTTTGGCATTTTTGTTGCTAAGTTGGCCCAAATTATTATTCTAACATATCCTACACTCCTTCAAATTTCCAATGAGCTATCTTGTGACCAATTTGGCCTTTTGAAACCTAAGATATGACCATATGAAGTTAGCACTTAGTAGCTGTCGATTTCATCTCGTGGTAAATCTCGACCATTGAAGTCATAAGACTAAATATTTATCCCACATGCATTATGGGAAGTGATTCTAAGTGATTTATATTGTTTTCCCCTCCTTATGTAGTTGGAGTTAGGAGAGGCATAGAGTGTGGGACCCACGCTAATGTTTTGACCATACCCACATCTGGAAAATAGAAAAATAAACGAACAAATCTGAAAATAATAAAATAATGCAAAATTCGATATCTTGAAAATCATGTTCGAAAACTACGAAAATAATAAAATAATCCAAAATATTCCATGATGTGAATTTAGACAATTACTGCCAACAAATTTGGATGGTAACTGACGATTAATTCAGATGGTAATCGATGAAAAATTCAGATGGTAAGTGGTGGTAATTCAGGAAAGTTAACTAATGGTAATATCTCCCAAAATCATGAAAATCATGTTTGAAAATTATAAAAATAATAAAATAATCCAAAATATCCCATGACGTGAATTCATACGGTAATCAAAGACAAATTCATAGGGTAACTAATGGAAAATTATGATGTTAATTGGTGGTAATTTGGGAAAACTAACTAACAATAATATCTCCCAAAGGCTCATGTCCAATGGTCGAGTTTAGGAAAATTAAAAATTAAAACTATGGTGAATGTCTGATAACACAAATCCGATAGCCTGAAGACGTGATAGCCCAATATCTTGAATCTAATAGGTGAAGCCCGATAGTCCATGTTCAATGGTCGGGTTCAAGGAAATAAAAAATAAAAAATTCAGTGAATGTCCGATAGCCCAAAAACGTGATGGCCCGATAGCTCGAATCTAATAGGTGAAGCCCAATAGTCCATGTCTGATGGTTAGGTTTGGGAAAATAAAAAACTAAAACTATGGTGAATGTCTGATAGCTCGAAGACGCGACAAATTGATAGATTGAATCTGATAGGTGAAGCCCGATAGTCCATATCCAATGGCCAGGTTGTGATGATCGGGTTATTTAATAAGTCAAATGATGGGTGAGAGCCCGATGAGAAATTCCTGATGGAGTGAAATCCTGATGGCAATAAATTAATAAAATGTTGGGGATTTGGGAAAAATGCACAACAAATTCAATAATAAAATAAAAAATAATAACACAAATGAAAAATAAAAATAAAATAAACATGAATAAAATAAAAAACAAAAACTAAATGTAGATCCAATTCTACAGGAAATTTGGGAAAACAAAATAATAAAAATTGTATGATTTTTTGGGAAAAATCGTATGATGTGTAAAGTCAATGTAAAAGTAATTCCCTCAAAGAAATTCCACGATGGTAATTTTTGGAAAATAATAAAATATACACCCCATGGTGCATGTTGATATAGTCCCAATTTGGTTCCCGATTTAGAATGTCTGATGATAAAGTCCCAATGTGGAAAGTTCCTAATATAGTAAATTCCCAATAGAATAAAATAATAATAATAAAATGTACATGGGAAGTGGGAAATTGAAAACCATGTCGGGATTTAGAAACCCATGGGTAAAATACAAATACAAATAAAATAGGAATAAAATAATAAAAAATGAAATATAAAATAAAATAAAGAAAACTATACAAACTTATATATACAAAATAAAATCCGTATGTGGTAAGGGAAAAATGAAGCTTGGTTCCAATTCTAGGTCAAGATTCCATTTCGAGTCAAGGTTCCACACCTAGGGCATGGTTCCACATCTAGGTCAAGGTTCCTCACCTATAAATCAAAATATCAAAACAAAACATATCATGAGAATGTCTAGATATCCATATTTCTGAATGTCTAAGACTCACATAAAGTATATTCCTTTGAACAAATCTGCATGTCCAAATGCCACATCAGATGGGTTAGGTCAACATGACATAGAGGGGGTCATTTAGGATAACACATGATAACAAGGAACCTGGATGACACATTATACGCCATGTTAGATGTACATGCCACATTAGGTGCCACACAAGGTAGGAATGACTTGTCCAACTTGTGGTCATTGGAGGAAGCAAATAGAATGGACATGTGACAAGTATTGATTGGATCTTATAAAGGTATGGATATGGAATCCGTGATTTGAATGAAGGTACTTGTCAAAAGAAAGGTCGGATTTGGATGCTCCATGGGATATAACACCTAAGAATCCACGTTAAATGAAAATTCAAATTAAGGCTTAGTTCAAAGGATCCATATGCCACATCAGGTAGGATCTAAATTCCATGTCATACATACCCATTAGATCATCTACCAATGTCTAGTGCTCATTCACATATACAAACTTAGCTTAGTGAAGCATTAACTATCATAAGAAAACATGATTTATGGAAAACCCTACTTCTCGAACTTGTGACAAATCTTTAGTTGTTCGTTGATTATGCTATCATCAATGGGATTATGAATACTGTAAATTCAACCTTATAGAAGTTTAGTTACCAATGTAAGAACAATGGTCTATCTATTGATTTTAAATATTTATTGGATGGGTTTGTTGCACCCTTTCTCAAGGTTTTCTTTCGGAACAAGAGGCTCTATTGTAGGGTTTTCTGTTCTTTGAAATTTGAAACTATATTGTAGGGTTTTATTTTTCTTTGAAATTTCAAACATATAGGATAAAAAAATCAAACTCTACTTCGACAATGTCTAACATAATCAAAATAGAAATAGGGATCTTCCCTTTTCCTCTGATTTGGAACTGGAATGCTCATGTGATGGATCTTATTTATAGACAATACACTTGCATGGAGAGTCGAAGAAAATCATCTTCAAAATCAGTCGCAGAGATGAATGCAGGTTGACGAAATTCATTAAAACACAAATTCAAGTCATGTCAAAGTGAAACCCTTTGAAGTGAATCTCTTCCAAGCATGCTATCATTGCTAGGCACTATACACATGCAATGTGATTATGGATTAGAGCATTGAAACTACAATATAATTGGATTTAGAAAACTCGTTGATGGATGGAAAATACCTAAAACTGATAATCGATAAATAATATTTGGTTCTCTCTTGTCCACGACTAGTTCTATCATTAAAGAACAAATGGCTATGTGTGACAAGCCTTGCACTGTTAACAATTGGTAAGCGGGTGGAACCCCATCCCTAAATATTGTAATCAACCTTTCAATGACCGTGACTCACCTTTCTCATCCTCATAGCCTTCTTAAAAAATTTAAAATTTTTGATCAATGGAAACATTGTCCACTTCCAAGGCAGGAAGATGAAAGTGAGATAAATGACGGGGGCCTCAAGAAGTTCTTGAGCTGCAAATTCGCATGGGCTCTAGATACCACTAGTTCTACAGATTCTGGAGGTTTTCAATCTAGCCAACAATGGCATGAAACCGTTTATGAACCTTGAAACTTAGAGATATGTATCTAATTTTCTCTTGGAGTCCCGATCAAATGGACATTGGAGAGACTCACATGAGAGTTTCTATAGTAAATACATATGAGAGTTTATGATACTTCTCAAACACAACAAAGGGTTTCAAGCAGAGAGAAGGAATACATGACAAATATGAAGTAATGAACGAGTCTGATGGAGAGACTATGTGCATTCTAGGTAATGGATTCATTCCAAAGTTTGCAGATGAGTGCAATTGTGTGGTGATTGAACACATATAAAACATGATTTGATTTTGGAGGAAACCCTAATGGAAGAGTAATGGAGACTGGTAGATTAGTATGCAAATGCAAAGACCTAAAGAAGAGGAACATTTTGATATGAGAGAGATTGAAACACTCAACAAAGAGAATCAAGAAGTAAACTAAGTTGATATGGAAAACTACAATATCTTTCTCCAGGCCCTAATAAATATAGAGCTCTGATACCACTATTCGAATACATTCAAATGTAGATCAGTGTGGGATATTATTTCATTCATATGATACACATATAAATATATTTAGATGACATTTGGATTTGTCTTCCAAGAGGTATCTTGGAATTTCGATGATAGTTCCTATTCACTTGACTATTCATATTCTATCTCAAGTGAATAATACAATTTAAATACCATAACCCTAAATGGATTAGGTTTCCAACATTGAGAACCTCTTGTTGGTACTCTATGTGGTCCTCCACTACTTTAAACTTCACGTTCCCTCTTAAGGGTGATGTGATGGATGGAGGATGATATTCATAAAGTGCCATAAATGGGGACATTTTTTTATGAAGTATGGAAGGATGTATTGTAC
>CBVK0102389328.1:0-15512 GCA_900067695.1 Picea abies
TAATGACAGAAATACGCATGCAACATACATGGGAAAACCCATGAAAAAAAATGCATAAATATTAATGCATCATATGAATTAACACACAATCGACACTTATATTTGATTTAAAAGAACACCAACTGTGTGCAGACCTTCCACGTTCCTCCCAACCTTATACTGCTTTTCTCATAACTCTCAGCAGTGGGTCACCCACGAGTTGGGACTAAACTCCACCTGGGTAAATGATTCCTAACCAAGATAAGGTATCTTAGATAGTAGGAAATCTCAGTCATGGGTGAAAACTCAAACTAACAACCTATAGTCCCTCATTCCCCACATGTTTTTCCCACCTGAAGAAGTGTTCCCCTTCTCTGCTCAACAATCCCTCGATTTCCCCACTTCCATTCTAGGGATTCAGCAACAAGATAGAAAGGAAGTATCAAAGCCCTATAGCTACAGTTTGGCATCTTCGAGAATCAATTCCCAATGATTCTCTCACCTAGAGAGAATTCTCATAGGCCTGACAACCCGCCTCTTCNCCTAGAGAGAATTCTCATAGGCCTGACAACCCGCCTCTTCAATATCCTACGGGCCTGACAACCCGCTTCTTCAGTCCAACTCCAAAGCTAACTAGGGTACAGGTACAGGTACATGTATAGTAACAGCAGGGTACGGATGACATTTGAGTGAGTGAAGGAATGATGATAGAATGATAATAAAATTAACCAAGTCCAAACTATATGTATGCATGTTCCCAACTTGACACTTGTCATGTTGAGAACTACCTTGGGCCCACTTGTGCCCATCCTTAGAACTTAGGATAAAATAATTATCCATAATTTTATACTTTAAGGAATATTAATATAATATTCCTTTGGGATTAAGCCCCTCTAGCTTAGCCCCTTATCCTTAACTCTTATCCCCTTTTCCCTATCTACTGGATTTTAGCCCCTCGTACTCTTTTACATGGTTGGTCTACAACGGTGATGTGTTTTCATTAATAGTTTCATGTGATTGAATATTACAATGATGGCTCACTTGTCATTCAACATTTGGATATCCATCATGATAACCACATAGGCACTCTGGCCTCAAAATACATATACACAAAGGCACTCTGGCCCCAAAAAATGTGCACTTACTCAATTGTACGCAAACTCAGGATGGTGCACACCATTCCTTTAGTGGGAAATCCTCACACACTACACATGTGTGTGATACCTTATAAAATATCTGCATTTATTTGGTATGAGATTCCCATGGATTGACTCAATGCACGTAGAACCGAACCAAAGACCTTGTACCATCATCTCACTATCTTATATGTATAATTACATTTACATTTATATGTACAATTGGGGTTCGGCCTAGGGGTATTACAAAGGGTATCTTGATATGTCTTTCAAATTATAATAGAGGAGTATCACCTCTATAATAATGGAGGGGTATTCATATCCTCGTGAGGTTGTTGTTTGGATATTAACCAATCTAAACAAAAACATTATTTGCGACCATATTGGGGAATCATTTGTTTTCATGGTATTTGAGGATTTGTTTCAAGTATGATTGAGGAACCAGGGTCTTGATGATTCAAAGTTTCAATAATAAGATTCAAGAAAACTGCTACTTATTCTAGATGCATGGGGTTTACAAAAATATTATTCAGAGATATTTGAATGACCAAAAAAAGAGACAAGAACCATCAAAGATTCAAAAGGATGAACTTTTCATTGAAATAAATCTTAAATTCCTTGGCAACTCCATTGGAAAGATTTAAGAATTTTAATAATATCTATATTATGACTCCTTCAAATAATTTATTTCATGCTCTGATGCTCCTTTTTCTTCTCCACCAATACCATCAATGACTTTCCAAGACACAACAAACCCAAAGAAGGAGGCGATTACATAAAAACCCTTTAAATATGCTAGAAGTAGATTTTCAAATGCCAAACATTTCTATTGAAATATTTTCCACGTTCTTTGGAAATACTTCAGAGGATGCAGAGCATCATTTGTTTAGATTTAAAATCACAAGAGACATTTTCAATCTCATTGAATATAATGTTACATGTCAATTATTTGCACAAAATTTGCATGGCAATGCTCATGAATGGTTGTATTCATTTTTGCTTGGGACCATTACCATTTGGGATGTGTTGGAAACTTCATTTGCTAAAAATATTTCCCACCCACCCTCTCCCATATGGACACAATACAATGAATATTTCATCCTTTCATATACTTCATATGAATATATTTAAAGAAGAAAGTTTGAAATTCAAATTGAAGAGTCTCTACCAAATGTACAAGGATATTATAGCCAACTTTCTCATGTGGAAAATGTTGCAAAAAATGATGAAAATCCACAAGAACATTGGAAACAAGAAGAATTGGTGGAAGAAATTAATCTTGAGAACAATTATGGGAAATATTTCCATTCCATGAATGAAGAATGCTTTCAAGACATTACCAGTGAATCAAGAATATTGGATGTGGTCAACAATGAGGAGAAAGATGAAAGTATTCTTAGATTGGAAACTCCTCATCCAATCAAAGACAACAACATTCTTGAGAAACTAAGAATTGATTATATTGAAACATGGTTACAAAGTATTTTTGTCCAAGCACTGCAATCAGATTTCGAGCACATTTGGATTAATTTTCTTCTAGTACACTTTGAGCATCCCCCTGAATCTTTGGTATGATCCTCGATGTGTTCTATAGTTCTGAATTTCATTCCACAAATCAGATGGATGCTTGAATAAATTCATTGGAATTTTACCTACACCTCAAATTTTCCCTTTCCTCCAAGTAGGATAGGGTAGGTATATCTTATTTGTACATAAGGTTTGCACAATAAAGCAGTTATTATATGGAGATAATGCTTGAATATGACTCCATGGCCCAATGGATATAAATTACAAGAATTTATTCTGAAGATGACTCTACAGCCCAATGATGAAAATAGTTGACCAAGATTATTGACTCTCGATAACCCACAGGGGGATATCATCCCACAGTTTGAGCCAATTGTTGATAAAAAATGTGGTTACCTTGATTTCTTTCTCTTGGAATAATGACAAAATAATTCATAAGAAGGGAATTTTTAATTATCATTGCTAGCGAGAAAATCTCCCCTTTAACTATACCAGGGTTTAAGATATAGACAAAGAAAATGATCGTCTAAAAGTCAATCTAGTTTCTACTCTACCCAAAACATACCAAAACAAATGAAAAGAAATAAATAAGAAAGAAGATCGATAATTGTACCTTTCATCCCACGTCTGGTGATGATCTCCTCAAGCTTTGTAGTTCCAAAGACTGCAAGTCTCCTCCGAAGGTTGACCTGCATCCAAAACTAGGAAAACAAGGACTACAAGCATGTTATTTATATTCATGAGTTAGGGTTAGATATAAAATGCTATGTATAAATCAAAGAAAACATCATCATTTGGGACAGGCAAAAGAGATTCTTGTGTTCATCAAACAAATACTGAAACTTACAATCTGTGTCGACCACCGTTCTGCGAACCTGGTCCGAGATCCTATTTACAATGCTCCAAGTGCAACTTCAATAGGCCTCTTCTCTCAATATTATAATCATGTCAAGGGAAGGGAATGGATTGAATGGAAGAAGAAGGGGTTGATGAGAGAATGTTAAGGCAATATCTCACAAAAGGTAGAAAAATCTTGGGTAAGGAAGGGAAGTGTAATTGGGAAAAGTTTCATTGTTATTATGATTGGATGTGAAATGAGACCCCAACAAATCCTTTTATATGAAAAACGGATGGTTATTTAGTTGGGTGACAGGCTATAGCAGATGAATAGGTTGGGAAACCTCCAACAGCCCGTGAATTTCACTGAATTCCTTACAAATTTTTAATTTTTTCAACTTTTGCGAGAATACACAAGTTGTTTAGTGTGTATCAAGTGTAAGTACGTGGGTTGTATAGCATGCAACACACGTATGTACAAGAGCTGTAATGGTGCAGGGTGCGTACATGCTCTAAAAAATGGGTTTTTAAGAAGATCTCCTCAACAGTTCTTTGGAAAAATATGCAAGTAAGAGGGCCAAGGCCATGTATGCATGAATAGGGAATTTTATGGCTATAACAATTAAAGCTCATGGAGTATCCCTCATTCTCAGTTTGATCACACATTTTGCGACCTAAAAATATGAGTTCGTATCCTCAAAATATCCATGTTTCTTCTCTTCACTTAAGTTTCATTCTCCACTTTTCTCCTCACTCAACTTCCCCACACACATGTCTGACCAACCAATTCACTTGACTTAGTTTTATTTTGATTTTTTCTCATCCCCCTCACTCCACTCCAATCTCTCCTCTGCGGGTTCTCTCTACTATGCATGCTCACTCCCTACCCCCGCAACCTCAAACACCTTTGATCCACTCCTTTAAGTCTGCTTCTCTCTCCTCCACTACTCTCCTTCTTCTTCTCATTTGCTCCATTTCCATTCTTAAGACTTCTCCTAAAAGTTGTATTCAACTAATCAAATCATGATACTTGGCATCCAATGAGACCATGACATGTGGAAATAAATAATGTGATGAAATGTGGAAGAATATGGTATCCAATGACAGTGTGACACATGGATATGACTTGGACATTGACTCACTGTTGAATGGGATATGACTCATTGTTGATTAGTTGTTGACTGGGCACTTAGTGGATGTTGACAGGGCCATCAAAATATTTATTAATTAATGAATTTTCCTAAGGTTTGAATCTTCATAGTATCCATAGTCTCCTTATGTTCCAAATGAAACACATGGGAACAATTATAATATATACACTATAGTATTAATCTCCACAATACATGTGGGATTAGGATTTTTTTTTAAAGGTGAATTCAAATGGAAGTCCAATATTGACCCACAATATAGCTCGTATATGGATATTTGGGTGTCATTTTTTGACAAATAATACCTCGTTGGAAAGATAATTAGACATGGAATATGATGGAATAGGTTTAAAGAGGTTAAATTGGACATAAGACTGCCCAAAATTAAAATAACATGCAGTTATGTTTTCATGGTTTGCTGATAAATATGCTTGGTACCGCGACTTCCCAAGCTTATATATTGAGATATAGAACTCCAAATATCACCCATGAGGAATTTTTGGAAACATGGGATGATGAATATTTCATATATAATGGTTTCCATTTCTTAAATGGAAAATATCTTGCTTAGAAAATCAAAACACAATCCACTTTTAAAAAGGAAATCAACTTAAAAATTATCAAAATAAAAGTTTATTTAATTTTTTTTATTAAAAACAAAATGGGCCCCACTTCAAGGCATAAATGTCAATGATAAAAGTATTTAATGAGAGTTCAATGAATCATTAATTAAATTGGTTATTCCAAGAATAAAATCGTGTGGAAAATTCTAAAAGAGAAAACCCTAACTATCTCAAGAAGCATTGGAAGCAGATTTTAAAAGAGATAGAGCACCATCAAAGAACTAGTTAGAAGGTTGCATTATCAGAGAAGGATATCATAATAGAAATATTCCAACCTGTTAGCACTGAGATTCACCCTCATACTGCTAGAGGATAATCCCAATACCCATTTGATTTAAATGATTAAAACATGTTATACTCAGGTGGATCAACAAGGAAGAGCAAGAAGGAGGGTAGCAAACTATATATAAAGTCATTCTATTGGGCATGGAGTCAACACATCCTAAAAATCAAAGGCACTCAAGATGCCAACCAGACCAAAAGAGATATAATTTATGGATGAAGGTATAAGGAAGTAACAAAAAGAATAATATAATCAAGCATAGATCCTCTCTGCAAAAATGACTTAAATGATTACTAGAATAGAGATCATGAAAGGAGGCAATTACTACAAATCATTTACATCTCATGAATCTCCTTCCCATGAAAAACCATTGATCTTTAATGCCTGCAATTCCATTCAAGCAAGATGACGAAGTATAATTTTAAAAAAGAACACAAAGTCTGATAAACAATTTTCATGAATCTCTAATGACAAAAATGCCTACATCACATGCCCTCAGGCTTACAAATAAACAGATAAAATTGCCCCTACAACTCTCTCAAGCAAATCCCCATTCATGAACCCCCTTTCTCCAAGAGCTCCCTCCTTCATTAAATATAAAATAACATCCAAATATTCTTAGGAGGTCACATTCCATCTCTTTCACTGGATTTTGGGCCTTTGAGATACGTGGCAACAGTCAAAGTGACAAAAATCCAACAAATTGCTAAATTTTAGGAAGTTGTTGAAAGTCATTAATCAATATGTTTCAAACTCACTGCATGAGGTTTTAATGGAGATAAATCTTATTTGCAAGTTTCCTTTATCATCTAATTGATCTTTGAGAATCCATTTGAACCCTCCTTGACATGTGGAAACCTCCAAAGAAGGTGAATATCCAATAACTATTTGAGTTTGCAGCGCACTGTTATTTTAATTTTATATTTCAAATTCCTAAATGGATCAGGCTGATTTTTGGTCATCAGGTCAATTCCATATTCATTCGTCTTCACAAAAAAAATCAGAATAACCCACATCACTATTTGGGTTTTATGATAAAATATTTAGAAGTTGCTACTGAAAATGAGTTTGCAGCGCCAGTTTGCAATGCACTAGTGTTTTAATTTTATATTTCAAATGCCAAAATGGGTCAGGATGATTCTTTTTCATCAGGTCAATGCCATAATATTTCTCCTCCACAAAAAATTATAGATGACCCCACATCACCATTTTGGATTTATGATAAAATATTTAGAAGACGTTGCTACATGAAATGAGTTTGCAGCGCCTGACAGCGGCGTTGTGAACTTTCCTATAGGTGTTGTTTTGTATGAAATCAACTCAAGTGATTCCAAAACCATAAAAGAATCCTTGAAAACCTCTGGTAAACCTTCTACAACTTCTAAGTAATGAAAATAACCTGCATAAACATTATGTTCATAGCAGCATAGGAAAAAACATTCTTTAGATTTACAATCCTACATATATAAGATATCATAACAAAATTGATGGAAAGTTGTAGAAATAATGCTTTATCCTCTTCTTCTCCTAGTGGCTTCCTGGGCCAGCATGTCCATATTCCTTTTTTCTACAACTCTCTGAAGGGATGCAACTCTGCTTTTAATTTCCTTTTTCAACTTGTCAATTCCAGATTTTTTCATCCTTAAGCTGCCTTCTGAGTCTTTTGAAAGTAGGGTATGATAAGAGGGACACATATTCAATCTGAGTGAAGTTGCAGCTAGGTAAAAAGAGACAACTCTGTGTAAACAAAGTTTTTGCAATGCCAACATCTAGTTCGCGGCGCCAACAGCCAGTTCAGAGTGTCATTCTGCAATTCAATTGAACTAGGCTTTATGAAGGACTGACAAGGATTTTCATGTCTGAGAGGGAACATATAACAACTAGTTAAAACTAGGGCCTTAGAGATATATTAAAATTGGTAAGGGTTTCATCAATCAAAACAGAGGGTTCGCAATGCGAGTCTGCAACACACAATTTGTGGTACAGGGTTAATACAGATAGTTTGAAGCGCAGAATTATCAGTGAGAATTACAACTTGTTTGCAAAAGGGAAATATAGGATGAACCTGAGATAACAATCTTGACCAATGAGCAGGGTTTAGAACACCAGAATAGTGGTTTTAAGAGTTAATAGCACATGAACATTAACATTTTGCGGCGCCAACAATACATAACATCTTTATATCCTTACACATCCTTTTAAGCAGCATGAAATCGTCAAGGGGTACCTGGTATGTTCTACATTTAGGATAGTGTTTTGTGAACCTGAGATGGAATTAGAGGGAGGCATCCAATGTTCTAACACAACCATCAACATGCACCCACGTATTTGATCAACAAATAAATATCTCCATTCTTCTTCTTCCTCTTCTACACCATTTTTCTCAAGGCTTTATGCATGCATTTCGGAAATGAGCACAAGGTTGATATTTTTGAGTGCCTTTCTAGTATTATTCCAAGAATTACTCTCTATAATATCATGGAGTATTTACAGCCATATATGTGACTTCCAAATGTAAGCCATAATTTTCTATCTGGTTCAAGGATATTTAGTCATTGTGTTTGAAAAATTAATATTATACTTCATTATTTTTTTATAATGAGTGAAGTTATGTTTGAACATTGAGCTTCATCAATGCAAAGTCGAAGCACTAATCTATAGACATAGGATTAATGTCATGAGTAGATGTAACTAATAATAGTACCTTGAAACTTTGTCAATTAAAATTTTCAAGGAAGTGTACCCATGTTAACTTTTAACTACGACTCACCAGGTAAAGGTTCAAAGGTTCATTAGGCTGCTTTGACCTCTGATATTCTTTCACTAAGAATGCCTCAAGGGAAAACTTTACAATTTCATTTTGGCATTCTTTGACAGTTTTATAGAAGGAAAGACTCTCAAATTTCCATCCATTGTATGTCACGGTTTCCTTGAATCGAGGTTCATGATATGGTCCATATTTGATTTATTTATATTTGGGTAAGCTTACACAGTTATTTTGTGCTACTTCCAATAACATGTTATTGAACATGATCCTCTCTATTTCAATTCAATACAAAACAAATTATCTAGTTAATTAAAAAAAAAACAAAGGATCTCTATGGGAATTTGTGTTGCTTCTGAGCATAGTAATAACCAGTATTAAGAGGAGAAATTTGTGCATTGAATTTTTAAAAAGGATTCTTCAGAGATAACAAGATACCACTTCCTCAGTAAATTGATGGTGCGGAAACCACCTACCGAATTGGGAAGTTGATACATGTTATGTTCCAATTCCCCAACCCTCTCCACACATAACATGGGCAGATTTCCTCTAAGATAAATTGATGGATTAAGAGCATGTCTTTCCAATTTTGACTATTAAAATATAACTAATTAATTTTTTGGCCACTTATTTGGTTGGCTTGAATGAGATATTCATTACGAATTTTAGTTAATTTTTTAAAGGGATTAATTACCTTTCTTGTTTTGATCCTTAAACCATTTGTAGTGTCATGTAGATAGGTATCATCCACCATTATATTAAAAACTTCAAGTTCTAATTTCGATTCACCAAGTGATCCAGGTGGATATCAGTGGCCACCCACCTATTCCACTGGCTCGAAAAACAATTTTCCACCTTGGTAGTTTTTCGACAGTTTTTCGGGTTCCAAACTTTTGGGGCCATTTTGAGGCCCTAAACTATTATTTTTGGGGATTTGGGGCCCAAGCAACTACAAAACGCACTATCACGAGCCAGTTGAAAATCATTCTTCTCGATTATACCTTTCCAATGATGTATCGAGCGCCCCAAACAGAGATCGTATGCAAAATTTACGCCACCGAGAAGTTGACATATCAATTACCCCCATCGGGGCCCACAAACCTTTTGGATTTTCAGCTTTCGAGGTTCTGGTTTTGGATTTTGCTTATGTTAAAAAAGCCTTTGGTGCCTCATTGTAGCAATCATCTTCTTGCGAATGTGAGTAGTCATAACATCTCTTCTTAGAGATAAGTTGCCACCATTATAGCGAGTCTTTCACTATGTATTTTTATAGTTCTATACATTTCGCACAATAATAGAAATTGTGTATTACTGTATTTATGTGTTTATATATATGATATATTTATATTATATTGTTGGATTTTTGAGCCATCTCTATACAGTTCTTTATTATATCTCTGCTCTCACTTTGGGCCGAAAATAATCTGGATCAGTGGTATCAGAGCAGGTTCCTCTTGATCATTTTTCAGTGCATCTCCTTGACAAGGTCCGAGTATAGAAATCCTGACGAGGTCTGAGTATAGCAAGTTGGATCTTGAGCTTGTTTCTCTTGAGTAAAATCACTCTCACACACCCAAGAAACCCTCCATGGTAGAAGAAAATAAAAACAACGGAGCAAAAGATTCTATCAATCTATTGTTTGAGTAAGCTCTCACGCGACAGAGGGACGAAATGATGGAGAATTTTTCCCACATCCTTCAATGTCTGTCGATAGCAGTAGGCACATATTCATCAAGAATCCACTTTGTAAGAACCTCTCCTTTCAAGGTACGGGTTAATTTTGATATTCTCATATTTGAAGGTCAGATAGATGTGGATGCCCTAGACAAATGGTTAAATCTTCTAGAAGGTTATTTATTTGTTCACAACTTTTTTGACAGGGAAAAGATCATCTTCACACTCCTTAAGACTCTCCCCCATGTCAAACATTGGTGGGAAACTTACTTGGGATTTTTTTGTGGATGTGGTCAAGGAACAATATTACCTTGTTGGAAACTATGAAGACCAATACATGAGATGGACCACGTTGTGTCAAGAGAGGGGCCAAGAAGTGTCAAAGTTCACCAATTCCTTCCATACCTTGTGCACCAAGCTGGGTATCAAAGAATTTGAGTGACATTTGGTTTTGAAATACTGTGACATTCTACACAGATACATCCAAACTATAATGAATTTTTCGAACATCTCATCACTCGGTGTTACTTATCGATATGTTGTTAGAATCGAGAAGAAGTTTAAGCACCAGAACATGGGGATTTATAATTAATAATTTACTAATTAATTAATTATTTTAAATTTGACAATGTCAAATTAATTTATCATTTTCTAGGCCACCTATATTTGTTGATTCAAGTTTATTTTTAAATCATGCGACGTGCCCATCAAGACACACTCCTGTGCATCCAAGGGTGCCACTCATCTTTTTGACTGGTTTTTGTAGTTTTCCAACCCCTGGAGTTAGCACTCCATTTGGGAGACCTTGTGAGAGACTAACAGATTATAAGGAATAAGGACCCTGCCTTATTTCATGCCCCTTAGAAATCTTCGTGACCGATTGTCTCAGTCTTCCCTCATGGCATCGTGGATCTCTCAAAATAGGTAATCATTAACCTACAATTTGATCCACGATGAGAGTGCTAGTTGGATGTGACAGGGATGTTTCCACACCTCTCCCTCAATATCTGGTCTATGTGCATGGCCCCTTTACTCATGTGAGTCAAATTAGCAAGCAATCGTCAGCCTGCATCCATCAATGAAACAATGTCAATGATCCATATACAAAATCATACTATAATCAATCATATGTCACATAATGCATAAATTAAATACTCAAACCAATATAATCCACTCCTTGACTCAATCCAGAGTCCAAGGAGGTCCATCGATGTCATCGGCATCCACACTTTGTCAATGTCCTGTACACTTAAGGAAAAATTGTCAATAGCATTTGTCAATACACATATATCAATAACATCAAATCATAACCATCAACATCATCATAAAAATCCATAAGAAAAATACATAACCATGTACTATAATCGGATCACTCACACGCAAGTGTCCTCTAAGAATAAGTTGATAACATGTGCTCGCAAGAACAGGATGTTACATAAACCCCCTCTTGTTTTAAACTTTGTCCTGAAGTTGTACAATATATAAAGTGTGATAATAAAAGTATCTAACAAGATCTATATGTCTAATATATCAAACAAATATGGAAACTATTGGTGCATATCATATGTGTCCTCCCAGGTAGCCGAGTGTGGACTATAATTGTCCCACTAGACCTTAACCTTGTTGGACATACTAACCACACTGAGAGGGGGGGTGAATCAGTGTAGGTCTCTTTTCAAACTTCCCTTCACAAAAATCCTTAGTTAGCAATCACCAATTACTCATCACTTACTACTGTCATTTATAACCAGTTAAATGTGAGCATATATCAGCAACATATATCATCAATAATTCATCACCATAAGGAACACAAAAAACACAATATGTATGTACAATTTTTTTTTTATTATGGACTGCAATCCTTGGGTTATCAACAACAACTAAATAGATTACAACTCCACAAGAGCACCAGCTCTGCAATGCAAGACTCAACTTACAAAACTCAGCACCAATTGAGAGGAGGAATCAATCCCCAACATATACCAATATGTCAATAGGTGCGTGACCTGTCAGTAGTGCAGCACGCGTATGTACGCACCCTACCAGTAGTACAACTCGCTTATGTACGTGACATGTATGTACTACAACCTGTGTATTCCTTCTGAATAATTAGGGTTTTCTCTCCTACTCATGCTCCTCAACCATACAATATGAATGCTACTTAATCCCATATAATATGAATGCTACTTAATCATGTATAAACAACCAATATACTATGGAAATCATATTAGTACTAAACCATAAGAGTGTTGCTCACTCAATCAATCAATAAACATAACCATACCACAACTACCATGCCAAGAATTTCTTAAGCATTCACCATACAATAAGCAAGAGTATCCATCAAGACAACTATGTAACCATAACCAAGTTTCTATGGAAGATCTGATCCCATAGAATGAAGATATAGAACTTGCTTTAGAATTCAAGAACCTGGCATCATCTCCCACTCAAGTCTTCATGACTTCCTCCAATTGTATGCTCTTTGTCCTCCTTCAACCCGCTTGTGTATGTGCTTTGGCTCACTGCAGCCCGCATATGTATGCGCTCTGGCCCACCGTTTCTCGTGTACTCCTTCATAAACTAGGGTTTCTGAACTTCCGAAACTTTCTCTGTCATGATCTCAGTCTTACGGAAACTTTGATGTGTCCATGAGATCCTCCAATCACACTCTCTCTCAGAATATATCTTAAATATATGCTCAAGATATGTTTTTCACAAGAGACCCTTGCCTCTTATTTATACTCTCGAAGTAGATTCCTTAGAAGTATCTTCTTGGCCACTTTGTCCACATAGTCACCTATGTCCAACTTTTCCCAATTTTTCACTTGTCGATATATCCAATAGCCACTTGACCACTTAACCCACCTTCCTCATTTTAGGGTTAGCCCTCTTATAACCATTTTCCATAATTATAAAGTTCTCCATTTACTTTATTATTTAAATAATCATCTTTGAATTTATCACTTCACTTGATTATTTAAATAAATTCTTCTTTGTAAGTACTTTGACTTCTTTGACCTTTTGGGACTTCTAGCCAACATATGAGGGTCCTCCAACTTCGTAAGGCCACAACTCTCAAACCTTGAGGAGTTATGTGGCGTTCCACATACCACCAGAAATGGCATGGCAAGCACTATCCATCTAGGATAGTTTCACTGACAAATTCACTAATATTCATCTCATTATTCTACAACTAAGCATGGGTTCTCTAACCATACTACTAGGATAACTTAGCCTCAAAACGTCTTCCCATGAGGTCTTTCACCATAAGGGGACCAATTTGGAGTTCATCCATTTGTACTCCCTATCAACCATGACAAGACAATAATGAATCATATTTACATCAATCCAACTATGCATCATATATCAATGACAACTCATTGATCCATATTCATCTATGCATGACTCTTTACATCAATCCTTTGACTTTTGACATCAATCATTTGACATTTGAAATCAATCCTTTGGCATCAATGACAAAATGATCCAACAATATCCTCCTTTGGCATTGATGGAAATACCAACATTGATGTCAACATCAATCATTGATGGAAACATGTAGACAAGGCATTTCTCTACATCAGTAGTCATCTCAATCACATCAATGTGACTATCTCTCCCCTTTTGAAATCAATGGAAAAGGGTAGTTCTCTCCTTGGGGCTGCTCCCCCTGCCTGAACTCTCCTTTGGGATGCTCCCCCTGCCTGGATGCTTTTGATCTTTCCATGAATAATATCTTCTCTTTTGAACAAGTTATATCATGTTGATGTAATGCTGAAGATATATTTCTCATCCTCCCTTATGACCACCACTCCCCCTGGAACTATGCCTTTGTGATCTTTCTCCAAGTATAGAGATCTTTTTCCAAGTATTTATCTTTCCATCTAATAAATATATCCCCTTGAAATCATGGGAAGAAGAATGACTCCCCCTATGGGTATGTCTCCCCCTATCTTATCTGCAATATGAACAATATGCTACCATTGCAAATGTTTCTTCTCAACCAGAACATAGATCAATCGCTCTTTCTATGATGATCCTTGGAATTTTCCATGCATCGGACTCGTGCCATACCATACATGATGAAGAAAAAGATATGTCAATAATGAATACAGAATCAAAACATCAACCATGTACATCATGTACCATCTAATGTGTCAACCATTCACAACATCCATGTACATCAACCATGTACATTAATACCATCCAATGTTCCATAAGATGTCATCAATGGAGTGTATCGACAACATGCCTCTACTAACATGCCAACCATGTGTCTCAACCAAGTGTTATATAACTCATGATATGCTTCTACCATGAATCAAGTGCCACAACCATGTATCTCAATCAATCAAGCATCATAACAAGTGTCTCAACTATATCAATCCATACATCAACAAGTGCAAAAAACATGTATCGTTACTTGTACAAAGAAATTGCATCACCCATGCACCAAATATCAACAAGATCAACTACAATCAAGATGTGTTCCCATACATGTATGCTATATCAACCATAATCCATGTGCCAATCATACTGCTAGTAGGTGCCTCTAACAATCTACCAAATGTGTACCGACCATGCATCAATTATAGATCAAGATATGACTCATCAATGATGTACAACATGACCACTTCATCAACTCATCAACTACATGTCCCAATATGTATCCCATCCATATGCCAAATGCATGCACCAAGATATCCAACAAATATGCCTCCAATAATACATCATAAGATATATCAATGGAACTCAATTATGTACTAGCCATGTATCATAACAGATCTGCCTCAACCTCCATTCACTACAAAAAATACTAAGCATCCAAAAATACATGTACTAGAAGTGTGCCTCAATAGATCTAGCTAGCATCATCATGGTATATCTCATAACCAAAGTGCCATAACTTCACTCTCACAACCAACATTGTTCCTCAACAGGAAAAATGTCTCAATCCACACTCTAGGGTTAGTACCATGCATCCAAGATAGTCTTTCAACACTCAAACATATGTCACCACCATACATACATAAATTATGTATGCCAACATGTAATTATGAAAACCTGCAACAAACCATGCCAGGCCCTACAAAAAAACATGTCAGACCCTGCACCACAGAGTTATACCATCATAACATGTGGCAACTCATATGCATAGCCCTTTTCCCAAGGATTTTACCACAGATACGTGACCTACTATATAGACAGCTCACGTATGTACGCGACCTATTCATGGGTCAGCTTGTGTATGTACGCGATTGTTACCATTGTAACCCATGTATGCTTATGAAGATGACAAACTTGAGCTTCCCTTAAGGCTTCCATTCTATTATGGTTGTTCAGTTTTCTTCACCCACTTATGAAGGTGTCCCAACTTCTCAGAACTTGAGCTCTGAGCTTCCATCTTTTCAAAAATGTCTTCCTTCCTTACTTCATGCTTGATAAAATATAGACAAGAAAAATAACATGGTGGAAAAGGCTCACTAGCCAACACTTCAATTATTCACTCCAATGTTAAATATTTATAGTACAATGGGT
>CBVK0102389331.1:0-11345 GCA_900067695.1 Picea abies
TTTCCCGAAATCCCGATCACCAAAATCCCGACTCATAATTCACATTTGAAATAAATTATACCGTTTTTTGCCTTAATCTTGATTACTGAGTTGATTAAGATAAGTTAAATCATGTTTTAAAGAAACAAGTCATCGCCATTTCACGATTTCGGGATTCGCGATTCTGTGAGAGCACGACTCATGTCATCAGATTTCCCAAAATCCTGACTTCCGATTTTCCTATTAACGAAATCCCGAAAATATTGAATCTCAATTAATCAACATATTAAAAACGTTTTAATTTTAATTAATACATCGCGATTTTGGCAATCAGGTTTCTTCGATGACATATTTTTTGACATCAAGACTGACGAAACCCCGAAAACCATGTTTTCAAATTTAACTCAAAATTAATTGAATCTCAATTAATCAACATATTAAAAACGTTTTAATTTTAATTAATACATCGCGATTTTGGCAATCAGGTTTCTTCGATGACATATTTTTTGACATCAAGACTGACGAAACCCCGAAAACCATGTTTTCAAATTTAACTCAAAATTAACACTCATAAATCCACTTTCTAAATAGTTTTAAAATTAATTTTTCTTTGAATGTTCATTAATGCTTCATGTTATGATTTAGTATGTTTCTCTTTATATTTGAAAATGATGAGAAAGCCTAAGTACGGACATTGAATGCATATCTCCAAAAATCGTTTCTTCATTACGAGCTTTTATTTTGTGACAGATGTACGATTCTCACTATACGTAATATATATTCAAATTAAATGATCGAACGTCTATATTTTCTTTTCAAAGCTAATTTTTTCATCCACTCTCTATGACAGGTTTTCAAGTTAAACACAAAGCTATGGCACCTAAAAAAGCACCAAAGAAAAACAAAGACCAACCGGAAGGTGATATTATCTCTAATACTACTGCATCCGGAGTACACTCCGTCAAATCGTGGACTGGAATTTCCGAAAAGCTGAAGGATGAGCATAAATATGCAGACCTTGATTCAAAAAATCATCTCCGAGACATTGCTAAGTCTGAGCTTCATAAGGTTGTTGCACGTCCGACGTTGGTAACATATACCGATATGATCTGCTGGGCTCTGGATAGGGTGGACATCCCGACAAGAAGCATTATGAATGAGAAAGGAGTTGTCGTCGACTCATTCAGGCCTGAGCACATTCAAGTAATGTATAAACTCTCACCGAATTACAAACACACCTTTAATGCTGAATTTTTAGCTGAGTTTCAGTTTCAAAGAAAGGAATGTGTTGAGGCAGGCCAGACATATCCCGACATAATTAGAGGATGGGCGAGGTCCGAAGCAAAGTTTAGGGCCGATGCTCATGGGATTTATCCTTCAGCCTCTTTAAATGAATATATGGTTTACGCAGCCATGATGTTATGCAGACTTTTCGGGAGAAAAGATCCCTGTCACTTTCATGTAGACTGGACACCCTTCCTAGAGGAAGTTTCAGAAGGACATAGTTTTAATTGGCATAAAATTTTGTCAAATAACCTAATTTCAAAGGTTGTAAATTATACAGTAGCCAGGTCAAAGGGATAGCCAGTATCGTTTTATATGTCTGCATATATTATGGATGCCATTTGTTTTATGACTCCTTTTCCATTAATGAATTGGAGTTGGAATGTATCCTGCCCAGAACCTGTCCATAAATACCACTCAGCCCTCTGGGACGAAAATGCAAAAGATGTTTTTTATGATGTTTGTCATTATGTAATTATCCCTCTGCACAAAATATTCTTTGGATGCGAACCCCCTCGCATTTCTGATGCAGTCATAGAAAGCCTCAAATCGGTTGCCGATTGGTTTATTGAGGAAAATGTTTCCTATGTTAGGGTTTATCGCTATTCCATTCCACCTCACGCACTCTCAAAATTCTTACCAGATAGATTAGTATGCAGAGAAGTGGCTCATCAGTTAGCCAAGGGTGGTATTGGGTTAGAATTAAAAGATCTTCAGAAAAAATCATGGCCATCTTTCCCTGTTTATGTCAGGAAATTCACTTTATCAAACTTAGGCTAACCAGGTTCAAAAGCTAGGAGAAGAAAATAAACTTTTGCAAGACAAGATTATTTCTATTGCTAACCAGGTAATTGAAATTGAACATTTCAGGACGTAGGCATCAGAGATATATGCAAAAATAGAAGAGGAACAACAAAAAGTATTCTGTAATCTGGAAATAATCCAGAATTATTTTCAGGAATCAAATAAGTCCATAGAAAATGTGTTCCAGAAAGAAAGAGAAACCAAAGCAGCAAGGAATACTTTTCAAAAAGTAGTGGCTTCCTCACTAAAAGAAGAAATTGGAAAAAATCAGAAATTATCTATTTTTGAACAGGTAAAAGGGGATATAATGATAAAAGTATGTGAAAAAAAATGGGCTGAATATAAAAGAATTACAAAAGAAATTAACAAAGATTGCCAAGGAATCTTCGATCTCGTTGAAAAAAATTCATTGAATATCAGAACAGATGGTTGTTCTGGGTTGTTAGGTGAAGTAAATATATCCAAGCATCAACTGAGATTTAGAGAAGAGCTCAAGGAAAAGAAACCAGAAATTTTGAACATCAAATTGATCAACATCACAGAGATTAACAAGTGGATGGTGAATTCGAGTTTAAAGTTGAAAACAGTGAAGTTCACAGAAAGTATGGTAGAAAGTAGATTGCCAGAATTACAGAGGAGATTTTTCTCTTTTGAAGCAGATGAGATACCCGAGGCTCCAAAGATCTTAGTAAACTTTTTTGGAAAATGTGTTCAATTCGTTGAAGCAGAGAAAGAAAGTTCGTCAATGCAAATTTAAAACTTTTTAAATGTTTTTATTTATTAGAATTTTGAAAGAAATTGTAAACGGTTGACATTATTTTATGTAACCGTAATATTAGGGAGTTGGTTAGTTACCAACGAGAAAATTTTATAGAAATGTATAAATATAGTTTCAAAAGGCTAAGAAAAGGCTTCAGAAATTCTGGAGAGAGCCATTTTTTGTAACATCAGTTTTGAATTTCATTGGAATATAAATCGCAAACAAGATTATGGATCCTGCAACTTCGTAACTATGTGTCTTTCCCTGTTTGTCATGCTTTGTTAAATTTTCCTTTTAAATGTTTTCTAATGAGAAATTGATTTGAAGTTATATGCATTTTTGTTTATTATTTCAGATTGGTTTGGATGTTGAATGTTTTACAGTATTTCCTCTGAAATTGCTTTAGTAATTTTAAGACCTGTAAAACCTTTTGTTCCTTAATACTTAAATCTGTTAGAAATCTTGTTTTTCTTTCATCATCATTAATTGAAATATAAGATTCTTTCTTGATAAAAGCCTTATGTTTCCCTATAGTGTGTTTTGTTGTCCATAATTTCAAAATTGTTATGAAACCAGGAAACGACCTTGAATGTGTTTTACATTACTGTTTTAGATTTTAAAAGTTGTTTTCATTAATCTCATCTCTGGAAATCTGAAGTAACAAATTGATTAAAAAACCCATTTATAAACCTTTTAAACTTTATCATCCATGACTGTCCCTAGTAGCAGACAACCTAACATAGAACCAGGCCTTCAGGACCAAACCAACATTGCCCTAAGCTTATTTAATACTATTTTACAAACAACGACTAATAGGGATGATTTATAACAATCATGGGCTGCTATTGAGCAAGACATTAGCATCCAAGAGAAACAGGAAGCAAGACAGAGACAGTTGAGAAACTGAATCTGCTATGATATTTCTTTGGTTGATTATTTCCAAATCTTCTCTTTAAAAATCATTGACGGATGCCTTGATGGTATGTTTTATAGCCTTAAAACATAAACTCAGGAACAACATCTTTTTGGCGCCATTTGCCGGGGAACAAAGAACGAATTTTTTCCCTGGGAAGAATGACATTGATATTTTCTGTTGTTGATAGTGAACAAGAACAAAAAACTTTCTAAGGCTAAATTATTTTTCACTTGGCGACTCCACACTAAATAAACTGGCTAGTAGCCGTAAAAACACCAGAAAAAACCCGGATAGTAAACAGACCTCGCCAGTCTCTAATACGGAAAAAATTTTAAAATCACGAAAATCAATTAAACAAATCCTTTTATCAACTTATTCTATAGATCAACCTAACTTTACACAATCAAACTCATCGGAAACTTTTGAATGATCACTTTCACTTCCCCCCTCTTTTGATACTTTCTCATTTCCCGAAGTTTCATCTCCAATTTTCTGAGAATCTTCTCCACACACTGTCCAAACTTCAGTCCCAAATCTAACCATGGCGGCACAAGGAGGTGTTGGAGCTGGAGGTGGTGCTCCTGGAAGTGGTCAAGTACCACTTCCCGGGATTTTTGCCAAAGTGGCTACTAGATATGCTCCCCTCATTCTTCCTGTTCCTCTTCATGAAACTATATGAAGAGCCTCCCGAAATTTACAGGGGAGGGTGATTTGACTGCACAAGAACATATAAACTTTTTCGATCAATTTGCAGATATACTTGGAATAGAACATGAAGATGTTTATTCTAGATTACTTGTTCAAACTTTTGAGGGACAGGTGAGAACTTGGTTTCGATCCTTACCAGCTGGATCATTAAGATCCTACGAAGAGCTTGAGAGTGCATTCATCATACAATGGGGTGAGAGGAAGGATCACCTCTACTATCTAACCGAATTTGGAGCCCTAAAAAAGAAAAACTCTGAGTCAGTTCTAGAATTCACACAAAGGTTTAATAAATTATACAATAAAATTCCAGCTAAAGTTAAACCTTCACAACCTGCAGCAAAAGTGACTTTTGTTGGCGCTTTTGATCCCGACTTTTCTTTACTATTGAGATAAAGGAGATCATTGGATCTCTCTAAAATGCAGGATGATGCAGTTGAAATTGAATCCAATATGATGACATCAGGGAAGCTTAAAGCAAAGACCGAAAATGTAAATAAAGAAAATTTAAAATTTAAAAAACAAAGTGGACCTTCAGGGTCAGGAAAATCTTCTGGAGATAAATTAGAAGAAATGGCTAGGGTCATTCGAGAACTTTCAAACAAGATCTTGAAAATGGAACTAGAAAAAATGAAAAGGGATAATTTTCCCAGAAAATATTTTCGAAAAAATCTTGAACCTCAGGAACCGCATAAAATGATGAAAAATGAAGATCAAAAAATTCAAACACCCTTTAAAAGTGAAAATTATATCGGAGAAGAAGATTTGGGAGAGTTTGAAGAATTAGATGAAGATATTAGTAATCTTGGTGATGATAATAAATCCCCTTACTTATCTAGACAGGATTATGAAGCATCTTTGATTCAAGAAAGTAAATCAGAAAATAAAGTTAACAATAATGCCACAGATGATTGTACATATCAAAATATTGCAGATGATATTATTGCTGAGTTATAGGGAAAATACAATCTGAGACCGAGAAATAAAAATCTCCCTAGTGTTCAAACAAAAAAGGGTTTGTTGAGAAATGATACCGATGAGGTAAATCCAAAAGTTGCAGATAAACGGTCTGCAAAAAGAAATACAACTGATACCCACCCTGTACAGTTAGAACCAGTAGGAACACCCCCTGTAAATACACAAGCTCCGATAAAAGAAAATAAGGTTACATCTCAACGTAAAACTGAGAAAAAAGGTATGGAAGCCCAAAACATTGAAAATGACAAGGCTCTGGGAAACTTCAATTTAGAAAATGAAATAAGTAAAATCAAAATTCCTATCCCCCTTGTCGAATTATCTAAAAATCTAGTATACCAAAAACAAATAGCCAAAATGATTAATTTTTCTGAAGATGAAAGTCAGGCCGACGCTATTAACTTAGAATATGATAAGCCTGTCCTAGTTTTCAGTCCACACGTCGAAGGTGCAAGAGATACAGTGGCTCCTTTTTATATTACACTAACTCTTTTTGACCACCTTTTACATAACTGTATGTTGGATTCTGGAGCTTCCCATAATGTTATGCCAAAAGCAATAATGGAAAAACTTGGTCTCGAAATCACAAGACCCTATGGTGATTTGTATTCTTTCGATTCAAGGAAAGTTAAATGCATAGGAATGATTAAAGACCTAGTGGTAAGCTTGGCCCAGATACCTGCTAAAAGTATCCTTATGGATGTAGTAGTCGTTGATATTCCCCCAAAATATGGAATGCTATTATCTAGATCATGGGGTACTAATCTTGGAGGATCCCTTCAGCTAGATATGACATATGCTACAATCCCTGTTTTCGGAGGCCAATTCACTTGTCTTTACAGGGAGACTCGGTTGGCATTCACTGTAAGTGACCCAAATAATCCTAACAATCATCCAATTTATATTTCTAACCAAGATTTAGGAAATTGTATATTATCTTTAGATGATGATTTTGAAGTAGATGTAGGTGATAAATGTACAGAAGAAAAAATTTAAAAAAAAAGAAATAGAGAAAAATGTATATAATACTGGTATATGGAAAATGTATTTTGATGGTGCATCCTCCTATCTTAGAGCTGGGGCTGGAGCACTTCTTATCGCTCTCGATGATCAATTTGTTATTCCTTTTTCATATAGGCTCCAGTGGTATATAGATTGTACAAATAATGTATGTGAATATGAAGTTCTAGTACTTGGATTAGAAGCTGCTAGAAGGATGAAAATTAAGAATCTTGAAGTCTTTGGTGATGCTGAATTAATCATAAAACAAGTAAATCGTCAATATCAAGTTAAGCATCCTAGATTACGATCTTATAGAAATTGTGTCTGGGATTTAATTGAGAATTTCTTTACTTCTGTGAATTTTCATTTCGTCCCTAGATCCAATAATCAACAGGCTGATGCTTTAGCCAAAGCTGCATCAACTTTTACATCCCTGACTGCTTTTAATTTAAAAAATCATATACAAATGAGACATCATCCTTCAATACCAAATAATATACAACATTGGCAGGTTTTTGAAGATGATGAGCAGCTTAGAAAGTTTCTTGAATCGTTAGATGAATTTGCAGAAACATATAATGATCAGGAGAATCAAAATGATCCTATTTGGATCATGCAAGAAGGGGAAGATTCTAAAGAATTTCATGATAAAATTGCTAACCACCGGATGCTTGTTCTTAAGAACAACCAAATCCCCAAAGGTCTAATCCCTTTGGAAAGACTCTTTAATAAATATGACATTCCTTCAGAAACTACTCTACAACCTCAACCAGAGGAGGTTGAAGATTGTAACATAGGAACCGAAGATAACCCCAAAATGGTTAAGTTATCTAAATTTTTAACAATAGAAAACAAAAACAAATACATGGAGTTGTTAAAAAAATAT
This sequence comes from Picea abies, assembly GCA_900067695.1. Taxonomy (NCBI): domain Eukaryota; kingdom Viridiplantae; phylum Streptophyta; class Pinopsida; order Pinales; family Pinaceae; genus Picea; species Picea abies. The sequence goes on from CBVK0102389331.1 coordinate 7,312, forward strand.
AAAGATGTATTTGCATGGTCATACGAAGATTTGAAAACATATGACACTTATGTGATAGAACACAAAATACCACTTAAACAGGGTGTCAAACCTTTCAAACAAAAACTCCGACAATTTAACCCAATTTTATTACCTGTTATTGAACGAGAAGTTAAAAAACTTCTAGACGCTAAGATTATTGTTCCCCTAAGATATTCTGATTGGGTAGCTAATCTAGTCCCAGTTAGAAAGAAAAATGGGGAAATCAGATTATGTGTTGATTTCAGGAATCTTAATAAATCTTCTCTTAAAGATAATTATCCTCTACCTAAAATGGACCACGTTCTTGAAAAAGTAGTAGGGGATACTAGAATGTCCATGATTGATGGATTTTTAGGTTATAATCAAATTGCTGTTAGTGAGCCTGACAAGGAAAAAACCGCATTTACCACTCCTTGGGGCACGTTTATGTATGATAAAATGCCATTTGGACTAATGAATGCAGGAGCTACTTTTCAACGCGCGATGGATATTGCTTTTGTCAGCGAACGGGACAAGTTCATAGTCATATATATGGATGATCTTACTATTTTTTCAAAATCAGATGAAGACCATATGATTCATCTCAAACAAACTTTTGAAAAATGTCGCAGGTTTGGTCTATCCTTAAATCCTAAAAAGTCTCATTTCGCTATGCAGGAAGGCAAGTTGTTGGGTCATATAGTATCCCGAGATGGAATCGGGATTGATCCTAAAACAGTAGAGGCTATAAATACAATAGCTATTCCTAGGAATGTTAAAGAAATTCAATCATTTTTAGGAAAAATAAATTTCTTGAGAAGATTTATTCCTAACTTCGCTGAGATTGTTAAATTGATTACAGATATGCTCAAGAAAAATAGCAAAGTAAAGTGGATAGCAGAAGCTAAGGCATCTTTTGCCCACATCAAGAAATTCATAAGTGAGGCACCAGTATTGGCGAGCCTAGATTATCTTAAATATTTTCTCATTTTTTCATTTGCCTCTGAACACATGCTTGTTGTTGTTCTCCTTCAGAAGAACGAAGAAGGTTTCGAACAACCCATAGCCTTCTTTAGCAAAATCCTCCGAGATGCTGAACTTAAATACAATATAATGGAAAAGCAAGCTTATGCTATGGTAAAAGCATTGAAAGCTTTCAAAATGTATGTATTACATTCTAAAGTGATTGCATATGTACCCACTAGTGCTGTAAAAGATATCTTGGTTCAAAAAGACAGTGATGGTAAAAGAGGAAGATGGCTTGCAAAAATTCAAGAGTTTGACTTGGACGTTAAACTGACCAAATTGGTAAAAGGACAAGGTTTAGCCAAGCTTTTAGCTGAATCCAATTTCAGGGATCTTGGGATAAACAGTGCTCAGGAGGAAGAAGGATGGATAGATGTGAATGAACTTGATGACCAAATAGTCGAAAAACAAGATCGAGGAGAAATTTGCGTCGTTAAATTGGTACAAGGACATAGTAACATACTTATTAACTTTGAAATGTCCAGATGATTTGTTAGCTTCCAAAGCTAGAACACTGAAGCTGCATGTAGTTAAATATTGTATTTCCGAGAAACGATTATACTGGAAAGACCCGCTTGGTTTCCTTTTAGTCTGTCTGGTCGAATCAGAAACATAGGAAGTTATAAGTCAATTTCATGAAGGAGTCTATGGAGGGCACCATGCTTGGAGAGCTACAGCATATAAAATCCCAAGGGCTGGTTATTACTAGCCTAAAATTTTCCCAGATGTAAATGCTAAGGTACGAGCTTGTAGCCCTTGCCAATTTTTTACAAGAAAACATAAGCTACCAGCGATGCCATTAGTCCCATTCAAGACAGAGGCTCCTTTTCAGCAATGGGGACTTGACTTCATAGGTGAGATAAATCCTCATTCAAGTGCCCAACATAGATGGATTCTCACCACTACTGATTATTTCACCAAATGGGTGGAAGCTATCCCAACAAGGAATTCCACTGATTCAGTAGTTATAGACTTTTTAGAAGAAAATATCTTGTCTAGGTTCGGTTGTCCTAGAAAGATAGTCACTGATAATGCGCAGGCTTTCAAGTCTATGGCAATGGTCAGTTTTTGCCAGAAATATAATATTGTGTTGGGACATTCTACAGGATACTATCCACAGGGAAACGGTCTGGCAGAATCTTCTAACAAAAGCTTGATCAGTATAATCAAGAAAGTCTTAAATGAAAATAAAAAATCTTGGCATTTACATTTAAAATATGCTCTATGGGAAAATCGGATAGGCACAAAAAAGTCTATCGGTACTTCTCCCTTTCAAATGGTTTATGGAACAGATGTAGTGTTGCCCATAAATCTAGCACTTCCTGTGATGAAACTATGGCAAGACGAGAAGGAAGAACCAAACCATCTCACAAGAAGGATAAACCATCTGATTGAAGTTCAACAGCACAGGGATGTAGTAGATGAAAAGTTGCAGAAGAACCAAGATGATATGAAGATTTTATTTGATCGCAAGGCCAAGAACATGAACTTTCTCCCAGGGGATCTGGTTTTGAGGTGGGATGCTCGAAAAGAAGATTTAGGAAAAAATGGTAAATTCGATCATATTTGGTATGGACCCTTTAAAGTATCATCTTCTAAAGGAAAAAAATCATTTCTACTTGAAAATTTGGATGGTAAGATATTGAATGCCCCTGTTAATGGGTGTTTTTTAAAGCATTATATGGAATAATTAACTCATCTAAAATAAATAAATAAATAAATTTAAAAAAAAAATCCAAAGAGTTAGTTTGAAATTTTTATGGTTTATAAATTGTTGAAAAATCTCCTTTTATACCTTCAATACTATCTTTCACATTTTCGGACTTTCTTATTAGAGTAGGAGAGATTATGTATTAACTTTGAAAATCAACAAATGATTAGATTCAGTTAGGTCAGTTTCATAGTTTTTCTCTCTAACTAAAAATGGTTAGCTTTGAGTTAATTCTGAATATCTTAAGTTTCTTAACAGTTTGTCTGAAGTTTTAAGCTTGCTCAAAAGAAGATCCCTTGAAAATGTTTTTCCCTTTTTCTCCATAGACTGAGGGGTTTTGAAGGTTGAGAAAAATTGGTCTAGAATAACCAAAACAAGTTGACAAACCTCTATTATAAATTTTTACACAGATCACCACCCGTGATTTATTAAGTATCACTGATTGCCCCCACTTCGTAGGCACAAGATAACTATGAGACAGATGGTGAAAGGAAATTCATATTTGATTGCCCCCATTTAGTCCTATAGACGATGAAAGGAAATTCATTTAAATGATTTCCCTCATCTAAAAATAAAAGAAATAGATAACTTCACCGGGGTACTGAACATGCCCGCTGGCAGTGAAGCAATGTCTGAGCATAAAATTAGCACTCGAAGCGGTGAAAGGAAATTCAGTAAAAAGTGACAGATAACTTCACCGGGGTACTGAACAGGCCCGCTGGCAGTGAAGCAATATCTGAGGTGTCTGTAAGGTTGTCATACTTATCTATAACTCTATTCTAGTTATCAATTTTTCAAAACTAGATATTCATCTTAAGTCAAAATAGAGCTTCCTAGTTTAAAAATTATAAATTTTATTTCGATTGATGCAAGCTGAAATGTTCAATAATCTGTTGAGTTTCCAAAGATTGTTCTAATCATCTCAATACTAACTCAATTTTGGAACAAGAAGAAGAATTTTGAAGAAGACTATAACTGAGTTTCAAATAAATAAGAAGTTTTGAAAGGGTCTTCAAAGGCTTTATATAATCTCTTTCTCCTCTCCTTGATCAGTTTATCAAAGATAAACCCTTGACACCATTTACCCAATGAAGGCACTGAGTCTACATGTTCTCATCGTCCTGCAGGGAGACGAGGTCCCCAGTTGGAGCCTATGTTGAAACAAAGCTTAATTTTCTCGTTCCTAAGATCTAGATTTTTATTTTTAAGGTTTCGGCTTTCCTCAAAGAAAAATTTCATCATTTCTTAAATTCGCGATACCTTTTTATTTGTTTTTGAATAAAGAACAGATAAAGGT
>CBVK0102389414.1:0-23747 GCA_900067695.1 Picea abies
CTATTAATTCTTTACTCACATAATTAAAGAGTTGATTAATAATTAAATAATCATTGACAATTATGAAAAAATAATTAATGATAATTAATTTAGTTAATATTATATAAGAAACAATTATTGTTTAGCTAACATCTTAGGACAATCAGATTATCAATTTAATTATAATTAATAATCCTTTACATTTATTTAAGAAGGGTCATCACAATTTCCTTTTATAACAAAAGGGTTCATCACATCCAACATTCACACATATTTAGTCTACCACAGTCTTTTGGTAAGTTGTAGTTATATTTACAAGTTGGGGGAAGCAGGGGTGTTACAATCCCCTCCCCCTTAAAGGAACATCGTCCTCGATGTTCTATCTACCGATGTGTTATGTATGTACAGAAGTAAACAAAAATGGGTGTGTCTTTATGTGCCTTTATTGTGGGAGGAAGTGCTAATCTATATGCTACAGATCCCACTCTTTCCAGAATTTCAAAGGGTCCACAATATCGATGTACCAACTTGGCACAAGCTCCCATTCTCAAGAAACTCTTCCTGGGTCTAACCCAAAGATACACATGATCCCCTACTTTGAATTCTCTAGGAGTCCTTTTCCTATCTGCATAGATTTTTTGTCTATCCTAAGCTATTTTCAGATTTTGTCTTATCTGAACTACTTGTTGTTCCATTTCTTTCAGCATATCTAGTCCGATTGTAATTTTTTCTACTAGGTTATCCAAGTTGATTGGAATCTTGCACTTTCTACCATAGAGGGCCTCAAAAGGGCTCATCTTCAATGACTCTTGATAGCCATTGTTGTAGGAAAACTCTGCGAGTGGTAGGTAATCCTCCCACTTCCAACACTGATGCATTACATGCATCCTTAACATGTCCACTAATACTTGGTTTACCCTCTCTATATGTCCATCAGTTTGAGGGTGATAGGTTGTACTAAAGCAATTTAGTTTCAAAACCAACAAATGAAGATTTCCAAAAGTTTGAAGTAAATTTTGTATCTCTGTCAGATATGATCTCCTTAGGCATGCCATGTAGTCTAAATATTTCTTTCATGAAAATACTAGCAATATATTTTTCCTTGCAAGTTGACTTAACGGGAATAAAGTGAGCATCCTTGCTCAATTTGTCCACAAATACCATGATGGCTTCATTCTGTTTGGATTATTTTGGTAACCCTGTGATGAAATCCATGGAGATGGTTTCCTATTTCCATACTGGGATTGGTAGGGGTTGTGACAACCCTGATGGATGTTGGTGCTCTGCTTTAACCTATTGGCACTCTAGACATTTAGCTAAGTAATTAGCTATGTCCTTTTTATGTCCGGGCCAATAGAATAGCTTCCTAATGGCCGTGATCATTTTCTAGTAACCAGGATGACCAGTATATGGTCTTTTGTGTAGTTCATCCATTATGAACCTCTTCAAGTCGTCACAATTTGAAATATACAACCTACCTTTGTAATTTAGCGGGCCATCATTCAGCATTTGATAACCTTCATACTTCAGCCATGTGGGCTCTTGTTCTAAGTATGATTTCATAGTCCTGAAAAATGCATATGTTTCTTGTGCACTTTTGACTCTCTACTTGGCGTCTAATTCACAGGTGATTGCAACTTCCAGGTGAATCGCTTTCATACTTCTACTAAGGGAATCAGCCAGCCTATTTTCTTTTCCTTTAATGTGTTTGATTTCAAAATCAAAATCACTAAGGAGAGCCATCCATCTAGCTTTTCTAGCATTGAGTTTTGGTTGATCAAACAAATATCTCAACCCACTATGGTTTATCATGATAAGCACAAATATTCTACCTAGGAGGTAATGCATCCACATTTTTAAAGCATGTACTATGGCAGTCAACTCCATATCGTGGGTTACATAATTGATTCCATGCTCATTCAGTTTTCTGGATTCGTAACAAATCACATGTCCTTCTTTCATAAGGACTCCTTCGAGCCCTTCCTTCCAGGAATCTGTACATACCAGGAAGTTCTCGTTTGGGTCTGCAATCTTCAGTACAAGTGCATTGGTTAGGAGGTATTTCAGCTCTTGGAATCTCTCTTTACATCCTGATGTCCAAATGAATTTAACCCCCTTTTTCTTAAGGGAGGTGATTAGGCAACCAATCTTGGAGAATATCTTTATGAACCTTCTATAGTATCCTGCTAGGCCCATAAAGGATCTAATATCAGATACATCCTTTGGGGTAGGTCAATCCATGATGGATCTAATTTTGTTAGGATCAACTTCCACTCCTTCTTCTAAAATAACATGGCCTAAGTAATGGACTTGTTTCTAGAAAAATTCACACTTACTAAACTTGGCATAGAGCTGATGTTCCCTTAAAAATTGAAGCACTAACTTGAGATGTTCTTCATTCTCTTCCCTACTCTTAGAGTATATTAGGATGTCATCAATGAAAACCAATACAAATCTATCCAATAACTTGTTGAGTACATTATTCATCAAGCACATAAAAGTGGTCGGTGCATTGGTAAGCCCAAATGGTACCACCACAAATTCATAGTGCCCATATATTTTCCTAAAGGTTGTTTTGTGGATGTCTTCATCTGTAATTCGGACTTGATGGTATCTATGCCTCAATTCAATCTTGGAGAAAATTGTAGCACCCCTTAATTGGTCAAACAAGTCATCAATCCTTGGCAAGGGATACTTATTCTTAATGGTCATCTTATTGAGTTGTTTATAGTCTAAACACAACCTAAGGGTGCCATCCTTATTTTTCACAAACAAGGTTGGCACTCCCCATGGGGACACACTAGGCCGAATGTAGCCTTTGTCCAACATCTCCTTTAGCTGCATTCTGAGCTCAACTAGCTCTGGTGTACTCATTCTATAGGGTGTTCTAGACACTGTCACTGCTTCGGGTACAAGTTCTATTGAAAAGTCAATATCTCGTCTTGGAGGTAGACCTAGTACCTCTTATGGAAACACATATTTATAGTCTCTTAGTATGGCGTGGTTCTCTAGGCTTGGTTAACTGTCCTCGACAGAGTTCAACACTTTTATTTCATACAAAGGACATCCTTTTTTGCAATACTTCTTTACTTGAAGGGTTGATATTTGTCTCACTGAGACGGGATTTTGAATTCCTCGTAGGGTTACCTCTCTCCCTTCTTAATATTCACATTCTAAATTTTTACTTTGACATTCCAACTTGGTTTTATGGGCATCCAACTAGTCCATGCCAATCAACAGGTCATAAGATCCTAAAGGCAGTATGTTTAGAGTGGCTTGGGTGGGTAGTCCATTCATAATCAACTTGCATGCTGGTATGACCTTTGTTACCTTTATTTTGGTTCCAGTGGCTAGTTGAACTAGCCATGATTTAACATGTTTAACTTGCTGCAATTTGCATTTCTCAACAGTTTGAGGGGAAACATAACTCAAATTAGAACCTGGGTCAATTAAAATGGAAACTAGTTGGTTGGAAATCATACCTTCTATCTCCACCACTGAAGCTTGGTGGTCAGCTTGTTTATTATCCAAGGTTCCATAGATATGTGGCATGCTCCTAGCCACATCATTGATTGTGATAGCCTCTTGGACGTTGTAGACTCTCTTATTGTTCTATTGCCTATGTGGGCAGTCCCTCAACAGATGTTATTCTCCAAAACCCCTATATTTCAAGGGTTCTCACTTTGTGTTATCAGTCTTACTTGGGGATAATCCAAAGGGTTTAGTACCACTCTGAGATCGAAAATTCTATTGATACACGTTTTTAGTAGGAAGGTTCATCTTAGAAATTTTCCCATGGTTCTTAAATCTTGAGGATTTAAACCCTTTCTTTTTGAAATCCGAATTACTTGTCTTCTTCCAATCCTCATGATGTTGTGTCTTCTTCTTGAATTTCTCATAGCAATACCTTTCCTTCCGGATAGTATCTTCTAAGGTATTTGGCTCATCAAATTCAATTTTGTCCTGGAAGGACTGAGGTAGTCCACTAATGAATCATTGCATATTTACCTTTTCATCCTTTATGTAGGGTACATACCTCATCAGCTCAATAAATTTGTTGATGTATTCATCTATTGTGAGTTGTCCCAACTTGAGTTCATAGAACTCCTTGGTCTTCCCGTCAAAGTATTTCTCTGACAGATACTTCTTCTTGAAGTATTTCTCAAATTGTTTCCATGACAATACCTTTTCATGGACTCCTTTCACATTCCTAAGGTCTTCCCACTAAATGGAGGCCTTTCCATTCAGGTTGAAAATGGTTATTTGAGTCTTTAAGTTTTCAGAGTAGTCATGGACTCTGAAGTACTTCTTCAAGACAAGCAACCAAACTTCTGCTTCTCCCCCTTACTTAATTTCTCCATCGAAAGTGGCTGGTTTGGCTTTCTTTTAATTTCTCCATCGAAAGTGGCTGGTTTGGCTTTCTTGAATTCTTCAGGTTCATGTCTCTTGGAATGTTTCTTCTTCTTCCCTCTCCTCTAGGAATGTGAACTAGTTTTGCTACTAGAGGATCCCTCGGGGTTATCAGTTTCCTCACTATAGGATTCTTCCAGTGAGTATATATTGGCTCTATGTCGGGCCTTCTTTGAGACCCTCCTCCTAGTGTGGCCACTTTCAAGGCCATGCTTTCATATCTTAGGTGGACTCTGAGTTTTCTTTGTATGATGTCTGTCCACATGACTAGTTGTTGGTCCATGTTACAGTCACCTTTGTATATCTAATAAGATTTGTAGTAGAACTGCATTAATTTCAGTTTTCTTTTCCTGCTTATTTATCATCCTTACAACTCTGTAATTCTGCCATGAGGCTTCTTACGGTTTCATCCAAATATGGAGGGGTTTCCACCGCCCTCCTTTCATCAAATTCTTCCTCTCTATTGTGGGAGTTTCCCCCGATTCATGGTGTGTCACCATCCTTTATGTTGTAGTTTTCCTGTGGTCCACAGACTGTTTGAGATAAAACATGTTATGTTAGTTAATTACCTACTAGTTTGGGAATAACACATACAATTTTATAAGGTAAATTCAACTTCTTTACTTGGAACACTAACAACACACAGTTTAGACCTTCAAAACATAATACAACAACAGAAAGTCTCATTCCTTTCTTTAGCAGTGGTTTAAATAGGTCTCTTACGAAATGGGTAAAGTAGGGTGTTACCCTTAAAAGTTTTCTAACAAGATTTCTAAGCGACTCGTTCATGAGCCCAAGCAGGCCAAGTGTTGTTTCCATGATCTGATACCAATTTGTAACACACCCAACCCCTAAGTATCCTTTTTAGGGATGGGGAATTAAAATTTCTCTTACCTCAAACATCTGAGATCCTCCATCTGATATCTTCCTCCTCTCCTACTCGCCAAGATATTTTCAGCCATTGTCACCATGCTCCAATCGGAACTATGGATCGGAAGTTATGCCCCTCCGAAGTTCAGCGAGTCTCACTAGTAAAATACAACATGGAACCCACGTCGATCCACCTCATAAGTATTGTCTCCAAGTCCATACATTCACGATGGAAGGTCCATACACCATCCAATCCAATGGTGGGGCTCATACCCCATTGAATGCTTAAGTAAGAAGATATTTCGGCGTTCATAACTTCAGCATTGAACGCCTCTTCTATGTTCGGCACACAGATCCTCCGGAGTCCCGAACTCCCAAAGGAGCCCAAGATCTCTCCACATGGCTCCAGCCTTCGGGCATTCTGACTTATCTACGCTTTTTCACTCCAAACCTTTGGAGTCTCGGACTCTCGAAGGGTCCACCCTCGCACGTGGTGACTATTGACGATTAAAATCGCAACGAGGTTTTATTTGCCCGCAAAGTATTATTAAAGCCTATTATGATAAGCTAGTGATATATCTATAATACTAGTAGGTCGGACCCCCTTGTAGATTGGAGGATCAGATCTGGTTATTATTTGATGTTATGCTACTGCTCGACATTGCTTACAGGTTTGAGCATGATTGATGTTCAAATGTTGGTTCTATTTACAACAAATGGGTGATGGAAAATTTATGCTACGTGTGAGTGTATTTACTTTAAATTCTCATTTCCATGTCAAGAGGGCTTATGTGAACTATTATTTATATTGGGCCATGATTTATTATATGTTACACATGCACAAAACATGTGTTAGTCATGGAAAAAGAAAAGGAAATATGGAAAAAATATAAGCAAGAAATTAAACTATGCTACTATGCTACACTATATACATTGGAATTAAGGGATTGTTGTTAGTCCTAACTAACGGGGTTAGTGGCTATACGATTTATTGAGTTATATGTGTTATGGTATGGTTGTCAATGGGTGGCGCATTTGGCAAGCAAGGGGATGTTGGTTTCGATGCATGAATTAATTGGATGGATTAATGGAGGGTTGGTTGGCGTGTACTAAGTAATTAAATGGATAGAGGATGGAAGCGACGTGCATTTACTGCATGTCACTCCATACCCCCTCCACTGGTTGTCACCCTAACTTCGGGAGAACGAATATTCTATAGCGTAAAAAACTCTGAAATGTGAAGTCACGAATTAATGAGGGTCAAGAAAGGTCCCCAACAGACTCCCCAGATCAACAGCTCACAACACTTCGCAGCTCCGACATTGGAAGGTTTTGGTGTTGTAACACCTTTGTTCTCCCGAAGCGGTCAACTTCGGGTTGACTACAGCGTAGATCTAACGGTTGGAATAGTCCCTGGGCATCCTCAGATCTACAGCCCGCATCACATCGCAAATCGATCATTCAGGGGTTTTGGCAGTTGTGAAGTTGGGACATCCCGAAGTTCTGAACTCCTGAAACTCTGAATCTAGTAAGAAATTAGCTCTTTTCAGGCTAGCGCAGGGTTCCCAGACCTTGGTCATATGGGTCCTCTGAAAATTCCCAGAACTTAACGCTTGGCTGGGAATTTGTTAAGGCCGTGGGAATGAGCCCTCGTTCACACTAGTGGAAGGTCTGAAGGAAGTGTCATCCTTTCACATGGTTTGAATTTAGCATTCCCACTATGGTAGATTCAATAGGTTGGCAGGACTTAAACATTTCAGTTAATCATACCCCTACTCTCCTGCAGACTCACATCCCATAACCCTCTAGCGGCTAATTTGAGGTAAACAAAAGATCATTCAAGGGTGTGGATTCACAGAGATAAAACACACATTTATTCCTTAATCATTCATTACATAATTTAGTCATAGACATGTATATTCAAACATCATTTCCATTTCAGTATACAGAGTATGAAAATACTTATCAAAGACTGGAAATCGTGAAGCGACTACTAGAAGGGGTCCATGTTTCCACCTAACCGTAGGCACAGCCACTCCTGAATGGATTTACCGTTGGCCACCCCCGAGCTAAACCATGATTCTCTAAGATATATTCTTTGGTCTTGCTCTGCGACAGTGAGGGATGGAGATTACTCTCCTCCTCCCACAGGATCTTGGTAGCAATTTTTCTCTGTACCAAGCAAGGAGGTCTACACGAGTACTTCCACAGTCACTCGTCAGCCCCGTTTATCATCTTGGACTGAAAATGCTACTAGCAACTTCTTACATCCAGAACGAGCTTGTTTCTCAGTTCTCCCTCGAACCAGAGAGTTGTAAGCATTCTCTTCTCTTATTGAGATTTTTCACTCGACTCTGCTTCCTCACAGATATGCCTTTACCCATGAAATTACTTATTTTCTTGCATTCCTCAGCATATTTGTGTGGGTCTGAATCCCCAGATCATGGTTAGGTCTAGAAGCCCCTACATATGGGTACGTCATCCCATCTCCTCATTAACTCTTGAGGAGGACTTTTCCAACCACCATCCTTACTGGTAATTCATTTCTGGGTTTGAGAAATTAAATCCAGTGAGGTACTGGTTTGGTAGGGGTCCTCTCAACCATTTATGGTTCCCCTCCCCATCTCTCTCTCATAGCATCATGGTCTATATTGGAAAACCCTCATTTCATAAGTTATGCAACACTATCCATTTTCAATTAATAACAGAAAGTACATACATTTCCTGTTATAACAAAAGGGTTCATCACATCCAAAATTTACACATATTTAGTCTGGCACAGTCTTTTGGTAAGTTATAGTTATATTTACAAGAAGGGGAAAACAGGGGTGTTACATCAAGGCTTCATCCATCAAGATATAAAGAATTAGGGATAATGGACATCCTTGCATCATTCCTCTAGAGAGATTGCAGAATTATGATGGATAGCCATTAATCATAGGGGATATCCAAGGCCCACATATACAAGAGGAAATTCTTTCTCAAAGTCAGCACCAAACCCAAATATGGTCAAAAATGCGAAGAGAAAGTTGTGCTTAACCCTGTCAAAAGAATTGGCCATATCCAACTTGATGGCCATCCCCTTAACACCTCGTTCCTTGCTAGAATGAATGACTTCTTGGACTATAAGAATGTTATCTATCATATGTCATTTTTTTCTACAAAGCCTCCTTGATTGGGGGAGATTAATTTGTGCAGATGAGGCTTAAGTCTGATGGCGATAATTTTTTAAATGAGTTTATAGGAGACATTACAAAGAGAGATAGGTATAAATCTAGCAAAGGATGAGGGATTGGACTCCTTGGGTACAAGTTCCAGAAATGAGGAGTTAATATTTTCGCCCATTATGGCTGATTTCTAGACATATTGAACCATTTGAACTAGATCCCTTTTGACTATGTTCCAACAAAGAAGATAAAAATGCACGGTGAACCCATCTAGACCCGAAGTCATCTGTTGAAGTTCCCTGAGAAAAAAGAGAACGCTTTGCCTCAGTGTCCCGATGAATTAAAGACTCATTGTGTTCTTGTGTGATGAGTGTAGGAATGTTATGGAGGAGACTCTATTGGTCTTCAATACCTCCTTCTTCGTCTTTTGTGTAGAGCTTCTCAAAGTGATCCTTGGTTGTTGATTCAAGTTGATTCTAATATTTGCAAGTAATACCATCGACTCCTTTGATTTCATCAAATTTTTTTTCCACAATCGAGCTTTGGATTTCTTGTGGAAAACTTTGAGTTATAATATCATGCTTGAATCCATATGCTTCTTGATTTAAGTCTCCAAGTTTCCTCTTTAGTCCGCATCATTTTCTGATATTAATTAAAGGTATGTTACTCATCAAGAATGAGGGAGGGGGATATGGGGGAAGTCTCCAACTTGAGTCTGGTTCCATCTAGTTTTTTCCTTATCACTCGAATTGCTTGTTTCTCAAATGAGTCCTTGAGACGAACCCATTCTCGGAGAGCCAATTTTACTGTCTTAATTTTTTGTTCCCAGATGGAGACCGGAAACCCATTAATCTAGGAGTTCTAGGAAGAGGAGACTCGATCCATGAAGGAAGGAACGAAGGCCCATAGGGAGTTAAAATGGAAGGGAATAGGACCCAGAGAGATAGGGGGGGAAAGGGAAAAGTAGATGGGGCGATGATCAAAACCAGACCAAGGAAGGATATGGGAGGGAAGAAATTGATCCTCTAATGAGAAACCACTTATGAGAAATCGATCCAATCTCTCAGCAATGTGCCCTGGTCCATGCCTTTTATTAGACCAAGTGAATCTACTCGAGGTGGGTTTAATTTCCACTAGATCCTAATCCGATATTAGTTATTCCTTGTGTTCCCAAGCAAAATCCCTCACTATATTCCCCCCTCATTTCTATGAAGCATGGAGAGTGGTATTGAATTCTCTATAAAATATGTAAGGAACCGAGTTTTCTTGATCCCGCAAAGAAAAAAGAGAATTCCATCATTGGATTTTATCATGATAGACAGAGGGCATATAAATATTGTAAATAGAGAAATACTTACCTGAGGGCATGTGAGTAAGTGTCGCCTGAATCCAATTTGAAGAGCATGACCAGTCTAGGAGGCGAAAGAAATGTGGGTTCTAGAGAGTGCAGATCCCTCCATATGCACCTCTAGAGATGACTGCAACACTTGTACTTGTTCTCCAAAAAAATTGAGCATCATGCAAGGCTATGGAGTCCTACAATTTTGTTTCCTAGAGTAGAAGAAATAGGGGAGATTTTGATCGAATCAAACTTCTATATTTCTTATGATTACTACCTAGTCCTCTACAATTCCAAGAAATTAGCTTCATTGTTTAGAAGAGGATTTGGATGCTCCCCCCTTAGGAGGAGTCGAGCCACTCTAATTCTTTAAAATGCATGATTATTTTTTGGTGTGCCCATCTAGGGTGCTCTGTTTTCCCAAATCGATTTCTTTTTTTGTTGTTGTTTCTATTATCTGATTGTGAGTTGGCCTCCCAGGTTTCTTTTCAATGTATATATTCATGGGATCTTGAATTTATTCGTCATCAGAACTTCCTTCAAGTTCCCCTTCTTCAGGGCACTCGTGAGTAGAAGGAGGGGGAATCACAGAAAGAATCGGTTGATCCATTGGGTCACGAGGGATAGGTTGAGGATGATGGGGTTAGTCCTCTTCAGAGATTTCATCTTGAATAAACAAGCTATCATATTGATTTTTGGTTGGAATATTAGCATGTCGATTTCTTGTCGATGAAGAAGTCGGCGTCTCATGAGACTTTGTATCTCCCTCATGTGTCGAAGATTTTACGGATTGGGTGGAATTATCTTACTAAATTGATTGTTTGGTTGCTTGTTTCTTATGGCATGTATATTTCAATTGCTCATCTGGTTCTCCTTCTAGTTGGACCACCTGAGCTTTGGGGCATATTTTAGCAAAATTCCCATATTCATGGCAAATCTTGCATTTGAAAGGCAATTGCTCATAGTCAACCTATTGAAGCTAAGACCAGCAATATAGGGAAAGGTTGATGGCCTTAGGGAGGCCTTTTTCCAAATATACCTCCACACAAATGTGGGAGAAATCATGAAGACCATCTTTAGGTTTCGCACAGTCAATGTACTTACCCAGAGAGTTACCAATGGCTCGAAGATTTCAAACATTCCAGCAATGAAGAGGGAGGAAAGGAAGGCAGACCTAGACAGGCACAGCAAAAGGAATTTCATTCTCTGGATTAAAATCTAGGGTCCATCTGTTAAAATACATTCCATGGGAGCCCATGAAATATGGGCCACTTCTGAAGACCATATCACGATTTGTTTTATCTTCAAAAAGAAATGCATAAAAAACCTTCCGAAAAAAAAGAGTCTGAAAGATTGCCTTTTAGTTGTGGTTTCCATTTTTTTTCAATCCAGAGTGCCACTGAGCAGGTGGAGGGCCAAACCCCAGTAAATTTCCTAATAAGACATCGCTCGGAAAATTTCAGCGCCAAGGCCCTAGAATCGGCTTGGACCGGAACAGTGGGAATCTCATCTACTTTCTTGACAAAACGAGATTGTGCGAGTTTAAAACCTTTGGGGAGAGAGGAAACCTGAGTGGCGAAGGCCATGATATCCGGTGGGGGAGGAGGAGGGTGGGGAGGTGCACTAGCTTCCCCACCAGGAGTAGTCGTGGCGAACTCAGGGAGGAGATGAGGCTAGGGTTTACACAAACACACACAATTCATATTGGGTTGATTTTAAAGTTTTCGTTTGCAACATCATAAGGATTTAAGGACATGGTTGCATCGAGGTGAGGGGGTTATTCTAGGAGCACTATTTTTCAATTCAAGGGTTAATTTTTGTGTTTTTGACCCAAAAAATGGGTTTTTAGAATTAGAGTTCTCATTTTGAGGTCACGGTTCTTTTCGAATTGGTAACAATGTTAATGATTAATGACCAATTTTTATTTTACTTTTATAAATAGGAGCCAACAACTATTGCATATTTGTATGAGTCTACAAGTGCCTCATATCAAACTATGTTAATGATTAATGACTATTTTTTCTTTGAATTTTATAAATAGGAGCCAACAACTATTGCATATTTGTATGAGTTTGTCAGGGCCTCATATTAGCAAGCATTAGACATTGAACAACCGAAGAAAGAAGTTCTATCAAAATTGGTTTATTTCATGTTTTAATATTTCACGAATACTTTAATGATCTTATATATAATTTGTTTTAAATTATGCATTGCACAATAATGCAAGGGCATAAATGAATAATTACTATTTTCAAAGGTTTTCCCATGTTGTTCACATTGAACTTGAGAGTGAGGATCCAAATCCAATGTTGCACAATAACTGAATTGAAGAGGGATTTTATAAAATCAAATTTCTCAAATGCATTGTCTCCATTTTTCGATTGCCTCATCCAAATGAGGAGCAACAAATGATTAAGGATGTAGAGGGGGTTTCACCAAATCTTATAGTGATGAAATCATATGGGTTTCAACCAAAAGGTATAAATACAAGTTCATATGTTTATAAAACAATGTATTAGTTTATAGAGCATTTGATTTTCAAAATAGAGTTTAATCACCACCCATATATATTTATGCAGGTATATGTGCATCACAAACCTCTCCATCCCCGTGTAGTTCCTCCACAACTAGCTCTTCTTATTTATATTCTTGATCATGGGAAGAAGCACATTTGTATTTCTATGTACTACACATTGTTCATTTACTTGTGACTTTAAGATTATACTAAGACTACTTCAGACTCGTATGTTTTTTACATTGATCATATAGTTAATCATCTACTTGTATATTAGGTATGATACTCTGTGATGTTTTGTATGATACACAACAGTTTGCTTATATTCTACTTAATGTTTAATGGTTTTTTTAATGATTTTAATATGTCTATACAAATAATTAATCATTTCATTTTCTAAGTGAAACATGTCCATTCATTAACTATACAACCAAGTTTCAAGCATAAGGTCAGGGCTTGAGCTCAAGACTACAGCCCAAGATCAAGACCAAGAATTGAACTTAGGATAAAGATCAAACCTACTTAATCAAAGCTCAAGATCAAGAAATGAGCTCAGGATTAATATCCAGTCTATGATTAGGACTAATAGGACTAGGATCTTCCTTAAGCTCAAGGAATGGAACTATATTTTTTTCTTTTTTTTTAAATAAAATTTCAGCCTATATATCCCAATGAACTTTCAACACAATTTTCAACCTCGTTACTATCATTTGTGTAATAAATTCCGACCTCCAAATCATTTTCCACCACATTTTTAATATTCATTTTTGACAAATGTTTCAACCTAAAACAATGTTTTTATCAATAGTTACAACCTATATTTTGATGGGTATTCCAAGCTATATTGCATTACATTTTTTGACCTAAATATTTTTTACCTTATTATCAAAAATAAGACTTATGGTGGCAGTGAAGTGATTTAACAAATATAATCAGGCATACTAAGGAAAAACTTTACATGGAAAGATATATTGTACTAAAATACATGTAACAATAAATGAGAAAACCCAAAAAACATTACTATTTACAAAATATGAGTGATTCCAAAATGGCATTTAACATGATGATTTATTTACAAAATAAATATGATGAAGAATGATTATAAATGACATTTAATAAAATATTTTTATTGACAACGTTTTATGCTAGGATACCCACTCAATCACGACTGATGAACAACAATAAGGGGTAGTGTGAGCTAGATTTGGTAGTGGTGGTAGGAGTTGGATATGGAGTTGGTGGTAGCAAGAGATGGAGATGGAAGTAGTGGGAGCTCTGACAAGAGTAATTAAACCTCCATCCACTTTGGGATTGGACGACCATGATTAAAATGTTTGACAAAACAGGGTATTCCCACAGGGGATGACCACCTTCAGTAACCAATCACACAACCAGATCAAATATCTATACATAGATGTATTTATGTGGTTAAAATCCTAGAAGAGGGAAACAATCCACGGCCCCATCCAACGTGGCCACTTGAGGAAATATATTGATGCAAAAGAAAAAAAAATTACAAGAGAGATTCTCACAATCAATCATTAACAAATGACCCTCCATGCTCTTTAAATAGAGATCATGAAAAAATTGGATGCTAAGCCATGGATAAATATAACCATTAAGATCAAGGATAATATGAGTCATTGAATCACTCTCTTTCTAAAACATAGTGTGACCATCAGCTTACATAACTACTATTGCATACTAAAGAAACACACTTTTACCTAAAGACATATTAGACCAAATTGAACTTAACTAACTCCTAAGTGTCTAAATATCCTAACATCCCCCCTTAAGAACAACTTGGGATAGGACAGAAGGATTTAAAGAGGTGACACAATAGGAGAAGGAATGAGGCACTAGAGCTTGTCCCCCCTTAATGACAACTTGAACTCCTAACATAGATCGAAGTTTGGAAAACTTTACTTTTATAAGAGAGTTTGTGAAAATGTCTGCAACTTGATCTTCTATAGGGAAAAAGAGCACTTCAATAACTTGATAATGAATGAGTTTTTTAATGAAGTGCGTGTGTAGCTCAATGTGTTTATTATGATGATGTTGAAATAGATATTTGGCAAGATTGATGGCACTCTGATTGTCACACCAAAGGATGGTTGAATGTTGTTGTTGGATCCAAACTTTGAAAGAATCTATTGAATCCATAAGGCTTCTTGAATTGCATTAATCGTTGCTCGGTACTCTACTTCTACTAAAGAAAGAGCAATAGCATGTTGTTTATTACAAGCCCAAGTTATGGGTCCAGAACGAAGACTGAAAACATAACCTACAATATACTTTCAATCATCAGGGTCGTTGACCCAATTTGAATCGGTGAAACCAAACAACAAAGGAGTCCCCCTTGAACTGTAATATATTCCAAATTGAACTATACCCAAAATATATAGAAGTATCATTTTTGTTGCTTTTCAATGGCTCTCATGGGGTGTTTTCATGTACCAGGAAACAAAACCAACAGCAAAGGAAATATCAGGATAGGTATGAGTCAAATATAAGAGGCTCCCAACTAACTTATGGTACAAAGTGGCATTGACTTCAAGATAGTATAGATGGAAAAAAGTTTGACTCCGGACTGGAAGGGAGAAGAGGATGGTTTAGAATACTCCATTGAAAGCAGCGGAGAAGGTCACATGTATACTTAGGTTGGGAAAGAAATATTCCTTCTTTGGTTTGCAATACTTGGAGGCCAAGGAAATAATGCAAATATCCTAAGTATGTCATTTCAGATTTCTTCTTAAGGTTGGATTTCACATGGATTAAAATTTTAGGATCATTACCAGTGAGGATAATATGATCAACATAAAGAACAAGTATTATGAGATGGCTTCCTACTTTCTTGGTATAAACATTAGGGCCAGAATTACATCTAGAAAATTCGGTGTCAAGAAAAAAGCTATCCATTTTTGCATACCAATCTCGAGGAGCTTGTTTAATACCATAGAAGATTTCTTAAGGCAACATACAACACTGGAGTCATTATATACATAGCTAGGACGTTGTTCTATGTAGATTTATTCTTGCAAATCCCCATGCAAGAAGGTAGATTTAACATCCATCTAGTGGACCTCCCATTTATGTGAGGCGGAAAGGGATAGAACAAGGTGGATGGAATTCATTTTGGATATGGGGGAAAAGGTTTCAACCCCTTGGCAACTAAATGGGCCTTATGTCTTTCAACACTTCCATCTAATGCATACTTAATTCTATACACCCATTTACATCTTACAAGTTTTCTTCCTTTCAGAAGAGGTACAATATCCCAAGTATCGTTCACCATTAAGGGGCAATATTTCCCATTCATTGTTGTGTCCCAATTTGGATGGCTATAAGCTTTTGAAAATGTGTCTAGATCATGTGTCTCTAAAACTTGATCCAAAAGAGAGGAGACTCACTGAAACTGTAAACATGTCTGACGTTGATCTGTAGGATCATCAACAAGATCATGAGTTGCTTCTCGTGTTGAATGGACCCATCTAGGAAGTGGTGGTGCTAGTACAGGTTCATGTTCAATTAACTCATCTAGAGTAAATTGAGCAAGGGGAGGTGGATTTTCATCCTCACTGCCATCATTTGAATAAGAAACAATAATAGGAATAAAAGATGGCACAAACACCAAATTAGGCTCGCGAGCCAAAATATTTTCATCAAATTTAACATCTTGTCTAATAATTATTTCATTGGAATGAAGTTGAAGAACTTTGTAACCTTTGACATCTTCAGAATATCCAACAAAAATGCACTTCACTTTTAGGTTGTAATGTTTTCCTTTTCTCATCAAGAATGTGAGCCCATGCTACACTACCAAATACAGGGAAGTGGCTTACATCTGGCTTAATTTTAGTCCATGTTTATTATAATATTACATTTTTTAAAGCCTTTGTGGAAGTGTGATTTACTATGTAATTGGATCAATTAATGGCTTATGCCCAATAATGAAGACTTAACCCTTTATATTAAATCATACAATTAGTCATTTCCTTTAATGCGTAATTATTTCTCTTAGCAACACCATTTTGTTGCGGTGTATATGAAACAGTATGTTGCATTTGAATGCCCTATACAATGCAGTAATTTATAAATTTGTTGTTCACATATTTTCATCCATTATCTATTCTTAACCTTTGAAGTTGATGTTTAGAATGTTTTTCTACAAGGACCTTGTAAGCCAAAAACATGTCAAAAACTTCTCTTAAATTTTAAGAAGTAAACCTAAGTGCATTTGGAGAAGTCATCAATGAAATTTAAGAAGTAAATACATCCAAACGAATAAGGAGAAGAAAGCGGACCACACAAATCATTGTAAACAAGTTGCAAATGGGTTGAGGCATGCCAAGAGGCATGTTTGTTAAAAAAAATTTGATGATGTTTGTCGAGAACATAGCCAGCACAAACACCATCTTTGCAAGAAACGAGATAAAGATTGATCACTGTATTTTGATTGCATAGTTACTGCAATAAAAAATAGTTTAAATGACCAAACCGTCCATGCCAAATTTTGTTCAAGTCGTCACTATGAGTAGCAAAAATTGATGGAAAAAATGATAACCCAAAGTTGTTAAATTTGTACAACCTATTGATATCATCAACAATTCCAGTTGCTAGGACATGTTTAGGATCTTTTAAATCCTTGATTATAACTTGGTGAGGTGAAAACTCTAGGGTTTTACTTTCACCTGAATGAGTGATCCGATACATTAATAGAAGGTTGGAGGAAATACTTGGAACACATAATATATCATTGAAATGACCCTACAACACTAAAAGATAACGTGTCACTAAAAAATATTTGTTCGTTGTTACATTCATTAAGAGAAGAAAAAATGGCTTTATCCTTAGCCATATGATAAGATGCTTTATAATCAAGAAGCCACTCATTAGAAGAAGTAAATGTTGCATTGAAGGATAAACTAGAAGAAAAAAGTGCATGTCTATGAGAAGAAAAGATAGAAGAAGAAGAAGAAGAATCAAGATTCATTTTATGCTTCTTCATCATTGCTTATAAGGCTTCCATCTTTTTAAAACATTTAGACTCCATATGACCATCTCACCCACAAAAGTTACAATGTATGTCAGTCTTCTTATGTTTTTTTTGTTCCTTTGTCACCTTTGGGAATAGAAGTTGGCTGAGAGAGTTTGGGACCCTTGTTTTGTTTGTTTTTGTTGTAAGGATGTTGTTTCTTTGGATGCTCAATTTTTCCTTTTTTTCGGCCACTAAGGCTTTGTTAGATGCACTTGTAGTGTTGATCACTCCAAGTTGAAATATTTTATCTTTCTCTCTAATCAAAGAATCACAAAAATCCTCAAGAGTGGGACCTTGGTAAGCACCCCTAGAGCTTCTCTGGTGGCATAAAAGGTAGACATAAAGATAGAATATGCACTAACAAGCTTAGAAAGAATAACATATGTGCATCAGTCATCCCCCAGATCTACTTTACTATCTTTAAGAAAAGGTCTAAGTGATTTGAACTTAGATAAATAATATTCAATGCAAGGAAATCATTGGCACTTAAATTCATTAACAAATTTTCATTCTGGTGGGCTTGAATCACATTGTGTTTACCAAATACGACTTCAAGCTTAGTCCAAGATTCATCTAGGCTATCAATTCCTTGAAGGTGAAATTGTAAATCAAGAGAGATGGACATTCCGATGAGTCCACATGCTTCGTCATTTTTATTATCCCATTTGGATTTCTTTTTAGCATCAGTGGGGGCTTGTTCTTTTCCCAAGGTAATCTAGTACAATCCTTTACTTCTTAGTACATTCTCCAAATGATATTTCCATGAGAAGTAGTTGGTACCAGTAAGAAAAAATTAACTTGGAGAAACCATATTGAAATATGCATATAATATGGATTCAAAAGATGAAACCGACTATCTAAATGGAAATGTCTCGAAAAATAGGATGTTTAAAAAAAATGGCACTGAAAAAGAACTTTGGGTGTGGAAGTTGTGCCCTTTTTAAAAAAGGCATAAATGGTAACCAAAACGCCACAAGGAAAGTAGAAGTTGGCCCAAGTGGTGATGGATGTGCAATGAAGTAGCTGAGTAAAAATAAATTGTTTTTCTCTAACTTTGTCTATAAGCTCATTTTTATAAATAAGTTACTTATGAAGTGATCCACTTTTATAAAATAAGTGAGAATCACTTTTATAAATAAGTTACTTATGAAGTGACCCACTTTTATAAAATAAGTGAGAATCATTTTTACGATGAAGTTACTTTATAAATTAAAGTTGTATGCAAAAAGTAACCAAAAAAATAACATTAAAGTTGCTTTATTTATAATTTAAGTGAAACTCATTTTACAATGAAGTTATGAGATAACTCAAGCTTGCATGAACTTTTCAAAACGTAACTTAAAAAGGAGAAGCTTGAACTCAAGACCTCTTATTAAATAAAGCAACTTTCAATCAAGTGAGCTAGTGCAAAGTATACAACAATTTTAATGGAGGGGGGTTATTTCTTTTTTTTTTTCTTTTTTTAACTATTTATCTCGAAGTGTGTGCTTACCCAAAAAACCCTTGTTTTTGCATACAAATTTGACAAAAATGGTTGGTATCTTGGGAAAATGGAAACCTTTTCAAGTGAAATGAAAAACATTTCCAACTGAAAGCAGTGCTGCAGATGCAATGGAACAGTTTACTCATCCTAGAAATGCATAGAAATAGCAGAAACCAAAAATGTGATAACATGGGTTCAAATCTCGAGCAGGTCTTCAAACGGGCTTTAATACCATGTTCAATAAAACAAGGTATTCCCACATGGGACGAACACCTTCAGTAACCACTCACATGACCATATCAAATATCAATACACCGATATGTTTACGTGGATAAAACCCTCGAAGAGGGAAATAGTCTACAACCCTAGCCAATGTGGCCACTTGAGGCAATATATTAATGCAAAAGAAAAATATTTTACAAGAGAGTTTCTCACAATCGATCATCATTGAATGACACTCCATGCTCTTTAAACAGATCATGGACCAATCAAGTGCTAAGCCACAGATCAATATAGTCGTTAAGATCAAGGAGAATGTGAGTTGTTAGATCCATGAAGACAAAAAAACCTAAGAATAATTCATGATTTCTATGCTAAAGTATGTTGCAGAGGTAAGTCACTAAATATTTTGTTGCAAAACAAGCAATTAGTGCTAGGCAACTAGAAGCACCCAAATTTCATGAAATGAGGGATGACCATGGGAAATCTAGGCAATCAAGGAGTGTTAGAAGACAACACCATTCCCCATGACACTCGACTAAATGAACATATGCACGTTGAAGGTCAGAGAGCAGCCCAAGTGTGTCCCCTATCGTAAATCAAAGAAGGAAGTCTGAGGTAGTTGATTTGCAAGAAGATCTTAGAAATATTAAGCCTCCTACTTTTGATGATAATCATAAGAAAGATGAAGATGCAAAAGCATGGTTGTTGGGAATGAGAAAATATTTCCAATTGCATAATTGTTCATCAAATGTAGAAGCCAAAATTGCAACCTGCCATATTCAAGGAAAATCATCAATGTGGTCGGACCATCCCAAACAGGTTAAGAACATTGATGAGAAGAGGATCTCACGAAGGAAGTTAAAAAATATTTTTGGAATAAATACTTGTCAGAACATTATTATGACAAGAAGATGAAAGAATTATTTGAACTCAAGCTTGGAAGTATGACAACGGATGACTATGACAAGAGGTTCCTTGAATTTTTTAGGTATGTTGGCTTCATAAGGGATGAGAAGGTTAAAATCCAAATATTTCTAAGTGGACTACCTTCTTTCCACAATGATAAAATTAAGTTTGATTTGCCCAAGACACTGGAAGAAGCCA
This sequence comes from Picea abies, assembly GCA_900067695.1. Taxonomy (NCBI): domain Eukaryota; kingdom Viridiplantae; phylum Streptophyta; class Pinopsida; order Pinales; family Pinaceae; genus Picea; species Picea abies. The sequence continues at coordinate 20,128 of CBVK0102389414.1, forward strand.
TAAGAAAAGAAAAGTATATTTATGAGTAGAATAAGGGAAGAATGGATTTTCAAAAATCTTGGGATGACAAAAAAAAATATGGATTAGAGGAAGAAAGGATTCAAGCCACCTTTCTTCGGGAAAAATTCTCGATCATATAGGCAAAGGGAAGCAAGCACAAAATGAGCCCAATATGACAGATTCCTTGATGAAAAGACCAAGGCAGCAAACCATAAAGTGTTGGGGATGTGAGGGAGACCACATGTGTAAGGATTTCCCTCGTAAAGGAGATAAGATAAATATAGTACATAACCTTCATGAAGTTGATATAGTGGAATACATGGGTTGGAGCATGCCAAGGATTTATGTAGCCTTAGACAATAGACAAGTAGACTATCAATCCCACATGATTGAGATGGAAGGTAAGATTGATAATCAAACCACAGCTATTTTGATTAGTTCTGGAGCTAGTCATATCCATATAGATCATAATGTGGTTGACATATTTAAATTGAAGAGATGTAAGCATGAAAAATATTGGTTGGTTCAACTAGCCACTAGAACCAAGAGAAGAATAAATGAGCTTGCTAAAAGTTGTGTTGTGAACATGAATGGAGTCCGCACTAAGACAAATTTGAACATCATACCACTTGGCTCATATGACTTCTTGATTGGTATGGATTGGATAGAAAAGCATCATGATGTCCTATATTGCTACAACAAGGCTTTCACATGTATTGATGAGGAAGGAAATTCAAGAACAGTTCAAGGTATTCCAAGACCTATTTATGTCAACGAGATATATGCATTGCAGTTGATAATAAGTTTTAGAAAAGGGTGTCAAACATATGCAGCACATATGGAAGATCCAACCAAGGATTAAGTGGAAAATATTGAAGACTATCCAGTTTTGAAGGAATATGAATATGTGTTTGGGGAATCACCAAGATTGTCACCAAAGATAGACATTGACTTGTATATCGATTTAATGTCGAGAGATTCCATAGTGTCCAAAACCCCCTACAGAATGAGCATACCAAATTTGAAAGAGTTGCATATGCAACTAGAAGATTTTTTGAAGAAAGGGTACATACGCCAAAGTATTTCTCCTTGGGGTGCCCCAGTTCTTTTTGTGAAGAAAAAGGATAAAACTCTGAGGTTAAGTATTGACTTCAAACAGCTGAATAAGGTTACAGTAAAGAACAAGTATCGTTTTCCAAGAATTGATAATCTTTTTGATCGATTGAAAGGAGCAAAGATATTTTCCAAGATTGACTTGATCTCAATTCATCATCAAGTAAGAATCTAATAAGAAGATACTAGAAAAATAGCGTTTCGAACAAGGTATAGTCATTATGAGTTTGCGGTGGTGCCATTTGGGTTGACAAATGCGCCAGCTACTTTATGTGTTTCATGAATGGAGTTTTCACATATTACCTAGACAAATTTGTCATTGTCTTCTTGGATGATATTCTTATCTACTCTAGGAAAGAGGAGGAGCATGAACAGCATTTGAGGATGGTGCTATAAGTATTGAGAGAACACCAAGTGTATGTCAAGTTGAGAAAGTGCACTTTTTATCAAAATCAGATCCATTACTTATACCACATTGTCTCAGAGGATGGCATAGAAGTAGATCCAAAAAATATTGAAGCGATCAAAAGTTGGTCAACACCAAAGAATATTTCAAAAGTTGGATCATTTATGGGTCTACTTTTTTACTATAGGAGATTCATTACATCTTTCTCCAAGATTGCACATCCAAATACTACATTGCAAAAGAAATGAATAAAATTTGAATGGAATTCCAAGTGTGAAGAGAACTTTAAACACTTGAAAAAATTATTAACTAGTGCACCTATTTTAAAGGTGGAAGATCCAGATGAGGATTTTGTTGTGTGCACCAATGCATGTAAAGAAGGGATTGGTGGAGTCCTTTACCCAAAATGGGCATGTCATATGTTATGAGTCTAAGAAACTTAAAAAGCATGAAATAAATTATGCTACCCATTACTTGGAATTGAGAGCAATAGTTCATGACTTAAAAATGTAGAGGCGTTATCTCATGGGAAGAAATTTTGAGCTAAGAACAAACCATAGTGGCATGAAATATTTGTTTAGACATCCAACATTGAATGTCATACAAACTAGATGGTTGGAATTTCTCAACGAATATGACATTGACATCAAGAACATTAAAGGGAAAGAGAATAAAGTGGTTGATGCACTCAGCAGAAGGGTGCATAAAATGCATGCTACAACCATAAGCATGTACAGTTCATATTTAAAAGACAAAAATTTAGAAGTTGTGATAGCAGACCCGTATTATGTGTTATATTTTCTTAGATTTTCAGTAGCAATAGATTTACTAAAGTATTTTGATCTTCTTTTAACATTCAAAAATCATATACTTAAAATATACTTATAAGAAGGATATAGAATCATATAGACAAGCAAAAGAAGACACAAATATATGTCCTGGGAAAACCCCAAACTCGGGGAAAAACCCAACCAACTTTTCTTAGAGAGAATATTTATGATAATACAGTACAACCGTGAACAAGCTATATTCACAAGAGAAAACCCAACAATGAAGAAACCATGATAACAAGTATGTATCTATTGTTCTTGTCAAACCCTGGTGAGGGTAGACAACTGAGCCACCTCACAACCCTAGTGTAACTCTTCTAGAGGTAGCACACAAGAGAAACCACCAAGAACCCCAGTTGCAGCGTCTCCTAGGGTTGCCTCAGACTTGCGCCTACTTTTCCTTCTTCGTTGAGATGATGGAGAGTGTGTTCAAATGAGCAAGGCCTCACCTTTATTTATACTAGTTCAATCACTTAGTTGGGGCCGACTTCTCTCCCTGGAAATTCTATTTCCACTTTATTATTTTCCTGTGGGTTGACTTCTCTTCCTGGAAATTCTATTTCCACTTTATTATTTTCCTATGGGACGACTTCTCTTCCTGAGTGTTCTTCAACTATTCAATGGTGTTCCTTTAACTTCTTGGAATCTTCCTCTCTAAGATAAGTTGTCCAGGAGGGAATACCTCTCGCTACTACAAAACATCAACACTCCCTCTTAACGAGGGAGGTATTCTTCCATGATGTCCTCCTCTAGTAGTCCCAATCACACCCATCCACTTCACATGACATGGGAAATACTACCACCATAGTCTCAAGACTATGTTGCAAGTATCTATGATGTTTCTCCTCTCCTAGTAGCCCCAAATATCACACCCATTCACTTCACATGGCATGGGAAAGACTACCACCATAGTATCAAGAATATGCTACAAGTATCTATGATGTTTCTCCTCTCCCAGTAGTCCCAATCACACCCATCCACTTCACATTGTATGGGAAAGACTACCACCATAGCCTCATTCACACCTAGCCACTTCACATGGCTTAAGCATGTCTACGCCATGGTCCCAATCACACCTAACCACTTCACATGTTGTAGGAAAGACCACGCTACAAGTCCCAATCACACTTAGCCACTTCACATGGCTTAGGCAAGACTTGTACCAAGCTACCCATTACTCCCTCGGTCACTTCACATGACTGATCTAGGAATCCCTTGGCTAGAGGTGTTAAATTTGGCAGCATCGACAGTCATTCTCCAATGAGAGGCCA
>CBVK0102389415.1:0-12033 GCA_900067695.1 Picea abies
AAAGTATTGAAGAAAATAAAAGAATTAATCTACATAAGAAATCAAGCTCAAAATTTAACAAGAGGGAGAGTATTTGCTCGTTGTAGGAGAAACATCACAACTCCCTCTCAACAAGGGTGGACATTCCGCATCATGCCAAGATTGTCTCTGAAGTACTCATACTTCACTCTATACGAAGGTTTGGTGAGAATGTCTGCTATTTGCTCATCTGTGGATATGTACTGGAGTTTTATTGCTCCTTTCTACACCATGTCTCGGATGAAATGGTATTTTATCTCTATATGCTTTGACTTGTCGTGAAAGACTAGATTCTCTGAAAGCTTCACACAAATTTGATTATCACAGTATATCAGAGTTGGCTCCAACTATAGATCAAATAACCCTGCAAGCAACTTCCGAAGCCACACTGCTTCGCGACTTGCAACATTGGTTGCTATATATTCTACCTTTGTTGTATTGAGTGCCACTGACGATTGTTTTATGCTCAACCATGAGATCATACCTAATCCCAAACTGAAGCAACATCATGATGTGTTCTTCCTGTCCACTACAGTCCCCACCTAGTCAGAGTCTGTATAACCTTGCAACTTTACTTCACCATCTGAGACATATCCAACTGTACCATGCAGATACCTCAATACATGCTTTGTTGCTACCAAATGTACATTTCTAGGCTCAACCATGTACTGACTCAATGTGTTCACTACAAACCATATATCTAGCCTGGTGTTAACCAGGTACATCAAGGATTTGATCAACTGTCTGTACATCGTGGGATCTACCAAATCTGAAGAAAAAACACTCAAGAGCTTCAGATTCGTAACCATAGGTATGGTCATGGACTTGTAGTGCATCATCCTGAATCTCTGCAAAATCTCAACTATATACTTTCCTTAGCTAAGGAATATCTCATCTGGTCTCTGCCACACATCTAATCCCAAGAAATAGTGCATCAAACAAAGATCTTTCATTTCGAACTTTGAAGTGAGCTCCCTCTTGCACCCATCTATGGGCTTGTCATCCCATGTAAGACACAAGTCATCCACATATAGTACTAATATCAAGGGGCAACCATCTTCAACCCTATAGTAGAGGTTGGGATCTGCATCGCTCTTAGTAAACCCCAAGCTCATCAAATAATTGTTTATTCTAGCATACCATGCCCTAGGTGCATGCTTAAGCCTATACAAGGATTTCTTCAATTTACAAACATGGGACTCCTTCCCATAGATTACAAAACCTTGTGGTTGGTCTATGTACACTTCTTCTTCAATTACACCATTCAAGAAAGCAGTGTTTACATCCATGTGGAGTAATTTCCAACCCATAATAGAAGCAATAGAAATAATAGATCTAATAGAAGTGTACTTGGCTAATGGAGCAAATGTCTCATCATAATCTTATCTCTCTTTCTAGGAGAATCCTCTAGCCACAAATCTAGCTTTGTACTTCTTTATGTTGTCATATGTAGCATGCTTGATCTTGTAGATCCACTTGGAAGTCGCCACTGACTTTTTTTCTGGTCTCAAAACCACTTCCCACACATCATTTTTCATGATGGATTAGTACTCTTCCATCATAGCATCCTTCCACACTTGTTGCTTTGAAGCGTCCTCATAAGTGGAAGTTTTTGAATCAATGATCTTACTCATCAATGCTACGTAGCTGGAAAACTTGTGTGGTCTCTTGTTCTCTCTGATAGAAATGGAATAACATATGCTAAAAATAAAGCAGAATTTAAAGATTGCACATGATAGACAAAAAAGCTATGCAGACAAAGGAAGAGCACACAGGGAATTTAAAGTGGGTGAGCAAGTGTTTCTAAAAGTGAAGGCAAAAAGGAGTTCATTGAAATTGAGAAGTTGCCCAAAGTTAATAGTGAGATATTGTGGACCATTTGAAATTCTAAAGAGGATAAGTCAAGTTGCATGCATACTTGCATTGCCTACATCCATGAGAATTCATAATGTGTTTCATGTGTCTTTATTAAAGAAGTGTGTATGATCCTAGCCATATGATTAATTGAACTGTGATCCAAGTGGAGCACGAAGGGGACTTTTAGGTGGAGTTGGTGCGCATACTAGACCAAAAAGTCAAAGTGCTCAAGAATCAAGCCATTGGTCTGGTAGAAGTTCAATAGACCTGCTACGATTCTAAAGACGCCACATGGGAGCATGAAGGGGCCATGCATGAAGAGTACTCGCAACTTTTTGCATATTTTTTAGGAAACTTGAACATACATTTGTACATATGTGCACAAAGACTTCATGTCCGACCTATGCTAGAGCCCTAAAAAAGAAGTGGAAGAGATCGAGAGATTGTGATGCAAAGAAGGGGGTACACTTCCTTGGATTGTGTAGGTTGAAGGTAACGAGAGATTGTTGGTTGAAATTGCTATGGGAGTCATTAAAATATGGAATCATCAATTATTGTGATTTAATAATTTATGTATGTATACATGTACACATGTATGGTGATGTGCATTGAGAACAGTGCAAAGTGTAAGGGGGGAGATTGTAACGCCATAGTTCTGATCCCTAATGTAGCATTGTATAATTGTAAATATTATGAATGGTTGTGGGCCAAGAGATGCAATATGTAAGCATTGCACATGCAAAATAATAAAAAGAAATACATTGTCGATTGTAGACGGATAAAGGCCAGAGTAATGGGGGGCTATGATTCCACAAGAGAGGAAGTTTAATGGGGGTTTTGAGGGATTTGCATATGCCTCAAGTCTAAAACCATCTTCGTTAATCAGTTTGACATTTAGTCATTTATCCCTTTGACTTATTAAGCACTTAAATCATTGAATTCATGTAAGAGGTTGAGTGAGATAGTCAACCCACTCAATTATGACAACAGGGGAGGAGTATAAACGTCATGGGGAGAAAAATAAGAGTCAAGTAAGCATGGGAAAAGATAAAAATTCGAGTAGGAAACAAGGGAGTTTCACAATTAGCAAGAAGTGATCAAAACCAAAGCTGAGTGTGGGGAAAGAGCATTCAACCATAGTGGATATTGAAGACAGCTTGTTGAAGCTGAAAATTATGTTGAAAATGAATTTGTTATGCTTGTGATTCTTTGTTGAAAAAATTACCCAAGAAAAAGTGAGCTCGTTGTGTGAGCACTCCTGTTGTAGCTGAATTTCATGGAGCCCCCAACAAAGAGATTCCAAATCGATCTATGCATCAAAATAAGTAGAATCACAGCTCTGAATCTTCTGAATTGGACAAGAAGCAAGCATTGTTCCATAATGTTGATGTGTAATTAGCCCTCTAGGATCCATCTAAAGATGGTTTGGACAAAAAATTAAGAAAGAAAAGAGAAAAGCCAAACAAAATAAAAATGTTTTTCGCAAGTTCTTTTTCAAGTCAATGTCAGTCACATACGAGAAAAAAAACTATTTGCAATTAATCAAAAGTTTCAAAAAAGATCAGAGAAAAAAGTTTCAAGTTAATGAGATGGAAAATTGTTTCAAATAATGCCCTCTTTGTATGAAGTGGTGGGGAGACTCCAAACATTTGATTAGGAGAATCAACTTGAAACCAATATAAGGAGAGTTGAAGAGGGCAAGAAGTTAATAGATTCAAAATTCTACAAATTTTGTGGGCCCTAAAAAGAATGACCAACCGGTTTGTCATGCTCAAAAGCCAGAATGCCAAGAATTTGGCCTTGGCAACAAACCATTTTGGGAGCTTCAGCTCAAGATGTTTTTGACCACTTACAAATTAGACGATGAAGTCTCATTGTTATTGCCATCCACTCTTGCACAGTTTACTATTTGTGACTTTGGTCCTAGTATATCAAGAACCACTAGCAAAGGGACATGTTCTCTCTGTATTTAAATCTTAAAGTTATAGGTTTTCTGGCCACCCTGGGACATGTTTTAGCACTAGGCTGTATTCACTTGGTTAATGAGCATGTCAATACATGTGTACTTTTAGAATTCCTACGACTTAGCATTTCATTGAAGGACAAATCAATACTGCAAATAGATTCAAATACTAGACAGACGAGGCAATAAGCAGACCAATGAGCTCCATTAAAGGTTCTGACCAAGAGTCTTTAATCTTCAAGGATAGATAGTTAACCTTTTGAGGTGGAGTAAATGAGAATTAGACCAATTTGATGCTAAATTATTATATAAGATAATGCAATTAGCAGCCAAACATTTGATATATAGACATTTTACAATGATACTTATTGCATGTAATGAAATGATTTGTTTATGGATGTTGTGTGATGAAATACTTTCACTGTAATGCTAATGCTTTGAAGTAATTTGAAATATCATTGTGAATGGGTGACAGTTCCAACCAGCCCGTGCATGGATCCACCTATTTCCAAGAAGCAATCATTAAGAGTCTGCATGGTGCTTAAAGACTGCCCCGATGGACTGGGGTTATAAAACTAACCCCTCTATTACTTCAGCTACTTCATGGATGAACGCATGAAATTACACTTTCCCTTATCTGAGATTTGCTGCAAAATAACATATTCATTGGTTTTGAATTTAAATTTACAATTCTAGAAAATTCATGGCTCTATTAGAGTCCGGCATTTCAAGTATTAGTCTTCTTTGTAAACCATTTCAAGTAAACCCAACGAATGAACGCATGAAATTACATTTTCCCGTATCTGAGATTTGATGCCAAATAACATGTTCATTAGTTTTAAATTTAATGTTATAATTCTAGAAAATTAATGGCCCTATTAGAGTCGGTCATTTCAAGTATTATAGTCTTCTTTGTAAACCATTTCAAGTACTAGTCTTCTTTGTAAACCAGTAAGATCTGCCTGTACTGAACAAAGTTACCTGTTGGTGGAAGATGTTGTGATTGTTATGTGATATGCTTACGATTTATGCATTTCAACAACAGTGAAACACAACATATAAAAGGCCGGCTTTAGGCAGAAATCTGAAATTGCATAATCGGTTATAATGGACTTTACCTTTGGGACTTGAGCTTTCATAGTTATATTAAAAGTGTCATTGTCCTGTACTGTCATTTCCCCTCGTTTTTGCATTCTATTACGTATCCTACATACACTGAAAGCTTAAGCTGCCCTGGAATTGAATCACCTTAAGTCCCAATTGGTTATTAATAAAAGAATCAATAATTGCTTACAGTACATAAAGACGGCAAGGCTCATCCCAAGGTCCTTTGGGACTTGAGCTTCATCATTATATTAAAAGTGTCCTTATCTTGACCTGTACTCTCATTTACCCCCGTTCTTCCATTCTATTACTTATACTGCATACGCTGAAAGCTTAAGATGCCCTGGAATTGAATCACATGAAGTCCCAAATGGTTATTAATAAAAGAATCAATAATTGTTTGCAGTACATTAAGACGGTGAGGCTCATCCCAGCTCCTGATGAACAGAGAAATTAACAACCTTCGTTTTGTTCAGATGAAAGCAGCAAGGGGATTGATTGTAATGGGTTTAATCAATGGTCCAATTAACTTCGCTTTTGCATCAACCTGTAGCGTTGAGGCATCTTATTGCTTAATGGGCTATGCGAAACCGATAACCGAGGTGCCCTTTTTGTCATAACCAGATAGACCATGATGATCGAAAATTCATATGCAGCAGCAATGCAGAGCTCTCAAACCACAGTGAGAACGTGGGTGCCTAATAAGTACGGACTTAGATTTGAGCCGCAAGCTTTGTAAGCTCAAACTCAAAAACATAAGCTGCCACCAAATTCCTTACAACCACAGCAATGGACTTGATGCCACAGCCAGATTACCTTTTATCACCTTTGAACCCAGACTCATTGCAATTTCTCTGTATGATCAACGTGCAATAAAGCTTCTACAGAGAGATCATGTCAATGAAGCAATCCACATATGCATCAGTATTGCATGGAGCAGAAATGCCTGCAAGAAAGTGATAATTTGCTAAGCAAGTCCTTGTAAAAAAGTGAAGTCCAGCATTTGCTATTTTGCTATTATATTTACAGGTGAGAAAAACTCCAATAGGACAGTATGGAATATGTCAGGTTACATTTTAAATATGTATTCAACTAAAATTATGTAGGAAACCATAGCTTATCTTGACAAGTTTCAGTTAACATATATGTTGCAGATATATTTTCCAGTTCCTTGTTTTCTAAGATTCAATACAAGCAAATCTAAAATTAAAATAATAATTATCCATGGAGATGAATCAATGGAAAAAAGAAAGTTTTCAATCAGATACCTTGCATCTTGACATCTTTAGCTGATGACTGAAGATATCTGAAGATGAATGAAAATGAATAAATCTCTGCAAACTCTACCTTCCAAATGCTGCATTATTGAAGACAGTTTCTGAAGAACCGTATTCCCTGCAATTTGAATTTCAAAAGCCTGTCATCCACAATTATCCAATATGAAGAGCAAGCTAAAGTAATCTAGAGCACAAATGAAGGATGCATAGAAAGAGATTGTTGATCTTGTGAGAAACGTTGCAGAGCTGTATACCTGTAAGGCAAAACTTACATCTCCTTCATCTACTTTTAAGGTCACCCTCCTTAGCCTATCTTCTCGGGATTGACCAAGGTTAAGAAGTGCCTAGTTTGCAACCCACATACAAGTTAGCACCCTGCATTCATATTAAAAGCTTGCAGCCCTTCTGACTCGTATGATGGTTGAAAGATTCAAATGCATACCTGATCACTAAGTACCCTGCACATGCTTGAAAACTCAGGACCAGTGAGAGGGTACATTGAAGTTGTTTTACAAAAGTCCAAGTAGGCTGCATTCAGCTGCATCGGAAGCAATAGAAGATGAAAAAATGAAACATGTCATAAAAATACAAACACATAGGAGCCGTAAGAGAACCAAGAGAATCCTGTCCCAATATTTCAAATGTCATAGCTCATTATGCATAGGGAAAATTATGGTATGAACTATAAATAAAGCATTAAACATGTCATCATATGCGATACACAGTCCAATAAAAAAGCTACAACATTCCATCCTATGCAATGCACAGTTCAACAATGGAAGACTACAACATGTTGTCTTATGCCACACACAGTCCAACAATAAAAGAGCTACAACATGCCATCTTATGCAATGCACAGTCCAACAATAAAAGAGCTACAAAGCCAAGCCCCAAGGAAGAAGCAAAATAGATCCAACGATAGAAAAATCAAATTTAACTTACCTCCCCTAGTGTGGCATCTTTCTTCCGACGCCGGAAAAATTTAACTGCTGAACATAAAACTATCTGCAGAATAATTAATTTAATATTACATTCCTTCGAGCTTTAATAATACTAGCCTAATATTCCTCGCTAAGGAAAATTTAAAAGAATACCTGTTGATGTCGTGGTAAAGATTGTATTGTGTCAACAACAGCTGACCGGAATGTCTTTGCCAAGGCCCTGGCCATGTGATCAATTCTTACCTACAAAACAGTTTCAAGCATTTGATCTAATGTGAGAAGTAGTTTTGGCCATTAATACTAGAAACCTCAGAAGAACCCATTCCACAGTAATCTAGATGAAGCAACAAGAGCATATCATTGATAAGTCACAACTTTATTATGTTGTACAAGTGCAGAAATACAAGTATGCCAAGGGCTACTTGCAAACAGCATTTTAGGTAGGGATTGAGCTAGGCCCTCTATAACTGCAGACCAGCTGAGGGGACTGCTAAGGGCTGACAAAAGGAAAGTATTCCAGACAAAGTACCCTGCAGATTAACTTTATAAACAGTTTGCCTTGTGCAGTGTAGGTAACAGTTTCAACTGACTGGCATGCTACAAAATATATAGGGCTCATACAACAATGTGATCTTATAGTAGCTTCCAAAAGCACAAGTTGCACATGGATTGCCATTATATTCATATCATGCATAGCTTCCATTTAACCAATTTCAATTTCTTGGACACCAACCTAGATTCATCTTAACGCCAAATCTATCAAGCACCAAGAGACATCAAATCCCTTGAGGTGCAAAAACTTGTGGAAAGGTTTGCACCTCAAGAAATTTGATCCCTCTCGACGCCTGATAGATCTAAGGTTAAGATGGAACTAGGCTGATTACTATTTAGGTATATTGTTTTTTAATGTGAAAAGTCGATGTGACATCAACATTGCACACACTCGTGATATATCTTTCCCATACCAATCTGTAGAATTTGTCTCTTGACACAATAAAACTCTTGACAATGGAACCCTATAACTAAAACAATGCTCACTGGGGGTGGCAAGTGCAAGGGGGTCATTTATAACCCTAATTTACAAAAAGAAACAAAGTATGCATGGGGTCTAGGGATTGCATCCAAGAACGAGGCAAAGGCATCAGCAATTTTCCAAGGCCTAGTCATGCTAAGGGAGAAAGATGTTGGTCAAGTGATAGTAAACAAGGATTCTTCAATTGTCATACAATTGTTGTTTCATCAAACGCCTCTCTAGAACTTCAAAGTATCCCATCTAACACAGAGAACTATTGCATTAGTACAATACTGTGTTACCCCTCATACTATATGAGAGGTAACCATGTGATTTTCAGCACATTGACAAAGACTTTCAGCACAAGCACCACACTTGCAGTGGCATGATGTCCAAGTTCACTCTTGATGTGAGCACCTCAAATTTCTCATTCAAAGCACATATGTTAGAGATCTTGTTGCATGATGATCTTGTTGCATGATGGTCTTGCTTGCGCAATGGACATGCCCAACCTTGATGACTTCATGATGATATTAGCATGGCATATTTGGTTTTGGTTACATGGATGACTTTTGCACACAGGATGATAGCACTCCATTATTTCATTGCTAGCCATGGTTTCATTATGATACTTGATGTATTGGTTCTTGCTCATATGTGGTGATATTGTTTCCTATATTAGTCATGACCATGGTGAACATAGGTGTAATCTTATAATGGATCACAACACTCTAAACTCTTGTTGTTTTCTTAGTTGTACCATGGTGGGCCATAATTTCCCTTTAGATAAGTGATGTCATCTTTTGAGTCGAATTGTACTACTAAAGACCTAGATAGGTGTAGTGTGCCCATTCTCCCCAACCATCATTCATTCCTTGTCACTCCATGCACATTCATCATATTCTCACTCATGGTTGACTTATCATATGTCATACATCAAGGTCCAAAGCAAAATAATCTTGTGTATGAAAACCTATCTAAAATCAAAAAAGCTAAAGGCTCAAGGTTGATGCAACTAAAAGTAAAAAGCCAAATAAAAAACTTGAGCCATGCCACCTTGTAATAAAGCCCAATATCGCAAGTCCCATGCTTAACAATGCATATCGAAAAAAAGGGAACAATCAAATAAAGAAAAAGGTAAGAAAGTGGAATAGTAAAAAAAAGGGGCTTAAGGATTGGTAACTCAATGCTAAGTGCTCCCTCCCTAAAGGCACTCATGTAGATGAATATCTTAAACCCTAACTCTTGAAAGCTAGAGAGAGACCCATACATCTTATGTGGCTATGAGGGTCAACTCATGAAGTTTTCCTTTCCCCTAACATCACATCCATCATATGACATACTACTAACTTAGTGTCCTAGGAAATGCTTCTTGTTCTTAGGAGTTGTCACATGTAATAGAGGTTAAGCTTGTCCCCACCATGGTTAAACTTTGAAAATGATGAAGGTTAAATGAATTATTGAGAAGTTAAAGAATGTCACTTAATTTTTCACCATCTAACAACACATATATCAAAGCATGACTCATCACTAGGGGTAGGCACCCTTGCATCGAGATCAATGTACCTACATTGGGAGTTGCATCTCTACCTCGAGAGTTGTGTACCTACATTGGGACCTATGTCTACCTTGGGCATTGTGAGACTTGCTTAAAGCATTGTCACTGCCTTGGGCATTGTGAGCCTTGCCTAGAGCATTGTGACTACCTTGGGCATTGTGATATCAACATCAAGTGTTGTGACAAGCCTTCTACACCATCTTGGAACCACTCGTACCACATCATTCACTCATTTGAAGGGTCGACATGCTCCTATTGGACCTTTGACCAAGCTTGTTGCATTTGGAGCCACACATGTGGGGTTTTTTAGCACTTGATGGAGTATTTTGAATCGAAAACCCTCTTATTTTCCTTGGATCCACACATATGGAAGTTGTTGGAGCACCTCCAATCCATATTGTTGTATTTTGATGAGATCAACACCGTAGAGGAGGGAGTTTGTTGTAGTTTGACCATGTCTATCTCACCATTTGAGGAGGGCATCCACCTATTTTGCCCATCTATTGGATGGATGTTGCAAATGTGGCATTAGTCCACCATTTCATATTGTTGTTGACATGATCCTCTCTAGTTTGTTGACTTGATGGATATTAGTATTTTGAGCATAGATCTAGGATTTGTTATAGATCTAATGCTATTTTATTACGGAGGTTGTTGAGCTCTTCATCTATAAATAAGAGACTCCTCTTTGTAAACTTATTGGAAGCTATTGAAATAAAATCTTTTGTTCTTGCCTTGTATCTAAGGCTTTGTGGAATGGATGATCAACCTTCTTGAAATGTTGCAAATATTCTTGGTCCATACTAGCTAGTCTTTATTGCAGGTTTGGATTGTCAAAGTTGACTTGGGCACCATAGAGGAGTGGTATCACTATGTTGGAAAAGCAATGTCTAAAACCCTTTTTGTTACATTGTCTTGAAGTGAAAGAATCCTTGCTTTATTATTCCTTATGAACAAAAACAACATTCAATTCCTTTGGGCAAAGAACACTCCCTAGTTGACTTGGAGGTGGTACAATTCTTGAAGACCCCTCAGAACACTCCCTAGTTGACTTGGAGGTGGTACAATTCTTGAAGACCCCTCTCTTCCAATTTTTTGTGATAATTGGCTTGCTAGATCTAGGGCATCTTGGATCTTGTTTTGACATCCCTTTTTGTCCTTTAAATTTCTTGAAGAATCACCCCATTAAAGTTGCATTTGACCCCATAGCCCAACCAAAGCAAGGCACTGGTTTTTTCCCTTCTCAACCAAACAAAAAACTCCAAAATTCATCTTTTTCGTTTTCTGTTTAGCAACCTGTAATTTACAGCAGTAAAATACCATGAATCAGATTGCATCTAGTAGCCATATGCACCTTAAAAATCATATCTTAAGTTTGCCTCTTTATCTCAAGCAAAATCACTGAACTTTTCATTGAAACCCTAAGTCAATTTGCTTGTTTTGGCCCTAGTTTATGTGCTGATTTATAAAATCTGAAAAGGGCATTTAAAGTGGATTTAGATCTGTATATTTCATCAAGTTATTAAAATCAGATTGGAAAGCATCTTGTTGATTTGAAGGCAAATTGTTGACTTTTTCTGGCTTAAATACATAGTTAATTTGATCTTCTTGTGTCTCTTTCTTTGCTGGTTTGTATATCTTAAATAGAGGCATTTAATTTCTGTTCTAGATCTGGAATTTACATCAAGAGACATCACATAGACAGATTTAGACTTTGGCTTGTGGATTCTAGTGTCAAAACCCGAGTTATTTTGCACTTTTTGCCTTGTGGATTCTAGTGTCAAAACCCGAGTTATTTTGCACTTTTTGCCTTAGTTTCTTGTTTCATTTATTGAAAAATGACATTTGATAAAGTTGATCTAAATCTGGAAATCGACTTAAAGAATACATTAAATAAAATTTATAGATCAGCTTGTATACTTCATAAGCAAATCTACTCTTTCATGGTTGACATCTAGATTGATTTGCTAGTTTAAGGCCTAATTCATCATTGTTTACATCTTGGAAAGAGGGCTGTTGATAGATCTATTTCTAATCTGAAATTTCTGGAATTAATCTCTTAAACAGATTTGAAATTGATCATTTGTCTCTTAAGTGCAAGCTTGTTGAATTTCATTGCGTAACTATAAATCACTTGTATCATCCTAGCCTTGTGTTGTGTTGATCAATAAAATTTAAAGGCTAATTTGAACCTGATTTAAGTTGTGACTCTAAAAGCATTAATCATAAATATTAAATCAAATAATTAAACTAAGCTCTCTCTTGCTCCCACTTCATACTATAACACATTGAACTTAGTTGAC
>CBVK0102389416.1:0-41542 GCA_900067695.1 Picea abies
GAGATCTACACTCTTTCCCTACACGACGCTCTTCCGATCTCACGTACTTGATCTCGACGTGTGTGTACTTGTCATGGAACATCAGGTTCTCTGAAAACTTCAAACAACTCTTGTTGTCACACCAAATAAAAGTTGCCTCTAACTCAAGATCAAACAAACCAACAAGTAACTTTTGAAGCCACACTACTTCGATGCATGTTTAACATGCTTCTATGTACTCTACCTCAGTTTTACTAAGCGTCATGTTATTCTTTTCCCTACGAATCCATGATATCATAGTTGATCCCAAGTTGAAGGAGCATCCATATGTACTCTATTGGTCCTCAACACCACTAGCCCAATCTGAATCATTAAATCCTCATAGGCTTATCTCACAATCTGAGGCATACCTGAGACCATAATCAACTGTACCCTTCAGGTACCTCATCACATGTTTTACCGCAATCCAATGAACATGTCTCAGATAAACCATATACTGACTCAAAGTATTCACCGCAAAATATAATTCTAGTCTCATGTTCATTTAGTACATTAAAAAACCAATAATATATCTATACATGGTGGAATACACTGTCTTTGAAGATGTATTGGTCAAAAAATTTAGATTTGTCACCATTGGTGTAGGCATGGATTTGCAATCCATTATTCTAAACCTCTTCATAATCTCAAGGGTATATTTTTCTTGGTTCCTACTTAGGTCCATACAAATCCTTCTTCAATCTGTAGACATGAGACTCCTTCTCATGTGTCTTGTGGATTCTCTATGTATACTTCTTCTTGCTACTGGAGTAACTGTCTCGTCATAATATTATCCCTCTTGCTGGGAGAATCCTCTGGCCAAAAGTCTTTTTTTTTGCATCTCTATACTGTTATCTGCAACATTCTTGATCTTGTAGATTGACATGGAAGTCACCACTGAATTCCCTTCTGGTCTTGGATCCAAGGAAAATATCTCTATCTCAGTCCTTCTTACTGGCTTCCTCTTCTATCACTGTAGCAAGGTCTATTGAAGTAAGTAAATTCTCCCAAGAGATATCACATCTCCTAGAAGTTTTTGAAGCTAATATCTAGCCTCATCAGCTCATGTAATATGTCTGTAAATATTGGAAGACATCTCAATCCTCTGGATCTGAGTAGGAATACTTTATGAATGAAATTCTCTAAGTCATTGACTCTCTCTAAGATCAGGTTCACTCTGAGTCTTCATTCTTGTTGGGTTTTCCTTTGTCTACTCTTCTTCTATTGGTCTTGAGGATTCCTTATGGGTATTCTATTTCTCATTGACCATATCAAATTGACCCTAGTTAAGAACTAAGAATCTTCCCAACAAAATCCCTTAAAGACTATCGTCCCCTCTAGTAAACCAGAAGGCAATGCAGCAACACAGAGTGTATTGTGCAGTCTCACCCGAGATAGCTCTATGAGTGGATACAATACTCAGGTGTTTGCAACCTGGGAGTGAGCGAGATCTATGTTTGTGCATCGTAAACTTTATTCAGACCATATAACAACTAGTTATAAAATTCATTCTATGCATGCATGTGGAATACCAGATATACTTAGCTACTCATTCATCTAACATTCATAAATTAATTAGACAAAAAGATGAATTCATTCATTTACATAACACAGTGTTATCGTGGTTCGCCCCCTCCTAGGATACGTCCACAAAGATCTGGCTTTCAAGATTTTATTATAGTTTGGAAATATCCCACGCCATGCGTGGTTACAATCTTGGATCTCACTCATCTCCTCGATCCCTGTGAGGATGAATAGATCATAGCAAGCTCCTCATCTTGCGATCTAACCCTCAGGATCGAGTCCCTCACTCCTTCCTTAGCTCACCATCTTAATGACTCATATAGTTCTTACAATTCTTCTTCTTCTCTCTCTCCTTCTGTGTCTATCCTTCTCCTAAGTACTACTTATTTATATCTTCATCTCACCATCCATTACAATGCATTAAAAAAACCCTAACCCTAGCATCATTATGTCTTCCATGCATGCATGCTTCACCTGCCTCTCTTGCATGTGTTTCTTCTCCTTCCAACTGTCTTTTTCCTCTTCTATTCTTCTCCTCAAAAAATAGCCTTCCTTTCTGATTCGACCTACATCCAACAGGACACCAACATTGACATGTGTCTCATCCCGAACCACCTAAACCTTTCACGCTTCTTCAATCTCTCCTACATTATCCTGGAACTTATTTGAGAGCTTCTTTGCTTGTTTTTGAGTTTTCATGGTCTTCTCCCTGAGTGTGTCCAATACCTGCATGGAAATCTCGCCATTGATAATCTCTGCACAGTATCCCTAAGTTTGTGCCATATTATTCTTTGTGTCTTCCTCCTGTGAAATGACCTTTGCTACCTGCTCCTGGAGTGGTTCCATTTGAGCTTGACACTCCTTATTCTACATAAGCATGGATATGAGTTTGGCCTGTAGTTTATTCATATCCTTTTCTCCTTTGACGTGCTCCGTGATTTTCATTGTCTTCTACCTATGCTTGATGTCCTAGATAGTTACGATTATCCTTTCTCCTTGTTGATCCCACTACTGGACTTGTTGATCCTATTCTAGCTTCGTCCATAGTTGTGCTTCCTTCTCGAACAAGTTAGTCATCACGTGGACTTGTCACTCCATTTCCTTTATATGTGTTTTTTCTTCCAGATTCCTCTACTCCTTCACCTCTGGTGGGGTGGTAGGTACGATATGTTCCCATAGGTTCTCAATCTCCTACCTGTATTGATCGATTGTCTACATAATATGATCAATATTCTACATGGTTGTGAGCTATGTCATCTACGTGTTTTCTTGAATTTTCTCATAGGTTAAGACCAATTCCTACTCCATCCTATCTGCATAGTCCTTCTCCTCTTTGTTTTCAATCTTAAACTTCTCGAGTACCAATTCCAACACATCTCAATTGTTTTTTGTCTTTTGCAATTCCATTGTGTCTGTGCGTGCATGCGACTATAGCTCCTGTGCGATTTTGACTTGTAGTTTATACAAGTCCTTGGTTTGTATCTATGTCATTACCAAATTTATTTGGGCCAAATCCTTCAAGGGTGTATGCCCCATGATTTCATCCATGCACAACATGTTGGGTGTGATGTGAAAGGTCAAGCTCAGATGTTTTTTTGTCTAGATCTTGTCATGCTCGCTTGATCCAGCCTCAACTCCTGCATGTGATGTTGTTGGGACTATTTCTATGCCTATGTTGGCCCCTTGTATTTCTTGGAGCTACTGGAGGAGTTTCTTCACATCTTCCATCTCCTCCTGAATGATGTCCCTTTAGCATCGAGCATCGTCAAAATCCTTCTTTGTGTGATCCTATACCATTTGAGTGACAAGGTCTGCATCGTCCTCTATGATCGTGTATTCCGGTAGCATTTTGTGCGCCTTAGATTTCTTGCGTGCACCCCCTATTTGAATGACGAGGCTCTTGGTTTGACCTTGCTCCTGCTGAGTAGCACTCGATGTGGTTCCCTATTTTGTCTTGGTTTGTTTCTCTTGTACCTGTGGCGCTTGAGTGTTGTTCTCCCTCCCCGCCTGGGTGTCTTTCTTAGACACCCCCCCTTTTTTTTTTGTTCCTTGTTCTGACATGTCCATGGCTTCTTGGGCATTGTTATATTGTCTATAGGTGTTTGTTCCTTCCCTGCCTCTACCTCCATATCTGCGTTCATTTCTTGATTCAGAACTAGAATCCTCTAGTCATCATTCCAATCCTTGATGGTCATCTCTATGTCCTCCTCCTTGATGCAATAGTGCAGTTGTAGCCATTCATTGTCAGGATCCTTCCGTTCTTGGATCCACATTCCATGCCTAGTTGCTTTGAAGTTAGATATGCCTTGATATTGTGTGATCATTTCTGGTGTAACTCACCAAGTGTTGGCGATGCTCTCTTGTAGGTCGGTATAATATCCTTCGAATATGGCTACATTCGCCTTTCTGTTCTTGGGGTCTTAAGCACACCCCAATGATAAGTATTACGCTGCATGGAAAGGATTGGGTCTTGTGAAAAAGAATGAATACCTAGTCTCCTTCCATCCGATCAAAGCGATCAAGATGAGTATCCATGAATAGTGAAATTATGTCCCCAAGTCCTGCATGTCCTTGCAGTCTTCCAAGAACATATTCAACAAATATGGGACCCACCTGAGTGTGGTGCCCTATGCACATTGTGCTACAGCTACGACAACCCCGATAGGGAATTCTTCCTTGTGGAATTTCTTGAGTAAATTACATGCCATGACTTTTGTGGCCATACTTTTCGCTGTGTAATTAATACACTTGATTATGATTATGCATGACCCCCTTTCTGTACCATACTTATTCTTCATTTCCTCGGCCAATGCCTTCTCCTTTGTTTTATCATCAAGGAACTATGCGGGTGTCTCCCCTTGTGATGACAACCCTATGATGTATGTAATGAGATCTACGTCTATTGAGAACTATGCAGGTGTCTCCCCCTGTGATGACAACCCTGTGATGTATGTAATGAGATCTACGTCTATTGAGACGACCTATTCCATCCAAAATTATCCTCCATGGGTGAATTCCATCAGCTTCTTGATGCATTTGTTTGCATATTGGTCCCTCCCAAAGTGCAGGATGTCCAATAGGCCAAGAATCCCATTTTTGGCCAGGTTGACTGCCCACTGGACTGGTTGGTTAATTGGTTCACCAAAGTGTCCTATACTGAAAGTCTATAGGAAAACTTTATTGGAAAAATTTGGGAAATTTTTCGTTTCCATCACTTCATGGTATGAGTACCTCAATTTCTCCATGTGACCTAACATGTTACCTGCAATATGTACCCCTTTTGGAATGCGTGGCAAGACTATGGTTGTGGTCGCCTATTAGCGCGGTGAAATTGGTATTGCCTATTTGGCCTTCTACTGTGGTGGCTAACTCGAGGTTCTAGCCTCCATTGTTCTCTCTTTTGCATACTCATATGCTCGATCGATGACATATTATATTGTCCTCTCTTGTGTTTGTCCTAGTATGGTTTTGTATGATCTTTCTGGCATGGTCATTTCTTTCTGGTTCCGGACCGTCCCATTAACTCTCATGCCTTCTTCAGGGTTTTTGGGGTCCAAATTATTGTCTGTGTCCTCAGCCTGTTGTCCATGTCCCCCTTATGGCACATCAATGTCCATGCCCACTAGTGTTTTCAAATGGGTTTCCTCTACGATAGGTGTGGGGCTTCCTGGTGTCATATCAGGCGATGGGATTTTATCCACATTGACGACTTCTGGAGGCTGGGCTGGTTGATGATCACTTCCCTGTGCTTGCGGTGGTGACCTGGGAGTGCTTCAACATCATTTTCCAGTCTAGGTCAGTTCGCCCAATTTTGGTGGTGCCATGGTGGTAAGGTTGTTTTCCATCGAACGTAGTGGCCTATGTTACCTTTGAAAACTTCATTCTTGGCTATATATACCTTATTTCTCTCATCTTTTCTTAATTTCTCAATAACCTCCCCAATCCCGCGTACTAGCTTATATAGAAAATGTGTGAAGATTCTCAGAGACATTACCCAATTTTCATTTTAATTGAAATGCAGCTTCACACATACTTTCCATTAATTTCCCTTTTCGTCTCCAGTTGCGCAATTTATGCGGCGTCCCGTCAATCATTTTTTTCATTTAAGTTTGATAGTCGTCGTCTGTTGATGGTTATTTGTTGTCTCTATTTTTCTCATTGTTTCTTCTTTGTAGTGTTTCTTTTGTTCTAGCATTTTGTATTGTGCATACTCATTCTCCTTTTTTAGTGCACTATGCCTTTGTTGTTATCATTTGATGTCCGACGCGGTATCTTTCTTTGTGGTTTTTTTTTTTTTAAGTCCCAGGAGGTCGATTGTCCCTATAAAACTTCATTCAACTTCCATTAATCATCCCTCTGAGTTATGTTCCTCCTAAATCCTTCAACAATATATCTCCCCCATTTGTGACATTCTTTATTTTGTATGGTCTTAACCAATGCATTCTGATTTTTCCTAGGTGATGAAGGGATTTACTGTCATATACCAATACTAGGTCTCCTTCCTTGAAATAGTTTTTGTTGATATACCTCTCATGCCAATATTTATCCCTTGATTTATGTACTTCTTGATGAAACCCAACTAGAATCCTATCTTCCTCCATGATCATCAGTTGATTTAATCTTTCTTGTACTGCACCCCGCTCTGTCATGTTTTTAATTGTTGTTATGCACAAACTAGGTACCAAACATTCTAATGGAACTATTGCTTCTTGTCCATACACCAATATGAATGGTGTATGTCCTAAAATGTTTTTGCATGTAGTCCTATATTCCCACAATACTGTTGGTATCTTCAAGTCCCAATCATCCCTATTAATGTTGCAGATCTTAGTCAATGCATTTTCAACGATTTTGTTAAAAGCTAGCACTGTTCCATTTGCTTGAGGATGATATGGTGTACTCTTTTAATGATAAAATTCAAACTCTTCAGTGATAGACTTAACAATGATGTTAATGAAGTGAGTTCCTTGGTCACTCATCAAAATCCTTAGGCATCCAAATCTAATGATCACATTCTCAAACAAGAGGTGTGTTTTTGTCTTCACGCTGCAATATTTTACTAGTGTTGGTTCTGCCCATCTTGTTAAGTATTTTTTTGCAGTGATAATGTACCTCACTCCTAACCTTTTTTTTGGTGGGTTAATTGGTCCCACAAAATCTATTGCCCATTTCTCAAATAATTGCTAGGTTACTTGTGTTCTCAGGGGAATCTTGTCCCTTCTATTAGGTTTCCCTGCCCTTTGACATACATCACATTTTTTACAGTAGTCCTTTGAGTCTCTATGAAAAGTCGGCCACCATAGTCATGTGTGAAATACCTTTTGTTCGGTATCTTTTCCTACATAATGTCCTCCTGCTATTCCCTCATGGGCTTCTGCTAACATCCTTAGTCTTTCATATTCTAGCACACATCTTCTCAAGATGTTATCTGCACCCATTTTGTATAAGTGTCCTACAATTAATTGATAGTCAGTAGACCTTACTACCAGGTTTTTCTTATGCACAATGTTATACTCATGTGGTGAAGTCCCTGTACTCAAGTACTGGATGATGTCTGTGAAGTATTCATCGACTATATGGACTAAAAATAATTGTGTGTCAGGCAAGTTGTCTTCTATATTCATGGGTTCCTCCCCATTAGTGATCCTTGACAGCTGATCAGGTCCTGTGTTCAACTTTCCTAGTTTGACTAGCACTTCAAAGTAAAATTCTTGGAACAACAATAACCATCTACAAATTCTCCCCCCCAACACTAGCTTGTTGACAAGGCATTTAAGCGTTGAATGGTCTGTGAACATCTTGAAATGTTTTCCAAATAAATAATGCCTAAATTTATGAAGTGCATAGACCATGGCTAAGCCTTCTGTCTCTGTGGTATTGTTTTTCTACTATGATTCTAATAGTTTTCTTCTAGAAAATGCAGGATGGTCCAATTATCTTGCCCCTAGATGCACCAGAATATCTCCAAGTGTTATGGTTGATGTATATACGTGTACGCGGAATGTCTTTTCCCAATTTGGGAATACTAGTATTGGTACAGTTACCATCTTCTCTTTCAGAATATCTAGACTGTGCTAACAGTCCTCATTCCACTAGAACTTTGTGTCTTTCCTTAGCAATTTCTCCATTGGCATAGTGATCTGTGCATACCCCTTTATAAATTTTCTATAGTATCCCGTGTGTCCCAATGTCACTCTCAATTGTCGAAATGTTTTTTTTGGTGGCAGGTTAACAATTACTGTGATCTCAGCAGCATCTACCAGCAAGCCTTGCTTGCATACTATATGTCCCAATATTATCCCAAAAGGTGTTCAGAAGATGCACTTCTTGATATTTAACGATATCTGGCACTACCTGCATTTTTCTAACATCAGTCGCAATACCTCTACATGGTATTTCAATAGACTATAGAATGTCCAATCGTCCAGATATACTTCTATAAACTGGTGTATAAACTCTTTAAATGTAACTATGACTACCCTGGAAAATATTGCTGGTGAATTCTTCAATCCAAACGACATGACTATATACTGGTAGGATCCCCACTCTATGAAAAAAATGGTCTTGTATATGTCTTCTGGTACTATCTTGATGTAATGGTATCCTAAGAATCCCACTTGGTTTGATACAATGGTGGAGGAGTATAACTCCGATCAAAAAGAGTGCATGGGAAATTGTCCCAAGACCAATCGACAAATCAATGGTAGGTTCGAGATGGATATACAAGGTAAAGAAAGGTGTTGATGGGAGTGTTGACAAATACAAGGCCTAATTTGTGGCCTGGGGCTTCTCACAGATCGAGGGGATATATTATGATGAGTCCTTTGCACCTGTCGCAAGTTACTCTTCCATAAGATCCATCTTTGCACTCTCAGTGTAGATGGGTTGGCGCATTCATCAAATGGATGTAAAAACTATGTTTCTCAATGGGATCATTGAGGAAGAAGTGTACAGAGAGAAGCCTAAAGGATTTTAGATCTTCAGCAGTGAGTCACATGTGTTTCGACTCAAAAGAGCATTAGATGGGCTGAAGCAAGCACCCAGTGATTGGTACACTCGGATAGACAACTATTTCACCAGACTGGGCTTCACCAAATGTGAAGCAAATGAAAACCTATACCAAATTGTGGTGGAGGGTAAGATTTTAATAATTTTTCTTTATGTTGATGATTTAATACTAAATGGTGATGAGAAGATGATACACTCATGCAAGGAGGACCTTGCAAAGGAGTTCGAGATGAAGGATATGGGCCTCCTTCATTATTTCCTTGGATTGGAAATATGACAGTGAGATAGTGAAATTTTTTTGTCTCAAGGAAAGTATGCAAGGGAGATACTTAGTAAGTTTCACATGGAGGGCTGCAAACCCATGGATACTCCTCTTCCAGGAAAATGGATAAAGGGGATGCTACTTCTGGAGAGGTATTAGATGCTACTGTCTATCGACAGTTAGTGGGTTCACTAATGTATCTAGTGAACATAAGACTGGACATTTGCTATGTAGTTAAACAGCTGAGTCAAGCGATGGTTAATCCTAATAAGCTCTTTTCGATGGTGGGTAAGCATGTCCTGAGATACCTGAGGGGCACATCTGAGTATGGATTATGGTATAGACAGATGGATGAGGTGAAGTTGCATGGCTTCACGGATGCAGATTGGGCAGGCAGCCCAATGTAAAGAAAGAGCACATCAGGGGGGATCTTTAGTATCAGATCTATAATTGTTTCTTAGTACAGCATGAAGCAGATATCTGTGAAACTCAGTTCAGTGGAAGACAAATACATGGCAGTGAGTCAAGATGCATGTAAGGCTATCTCGATGAGAAATATCTTGGTTGGTTTGTTTGGTTCTCATTTAGATCCGATCGTGATTCATTGTGATAATTAGAGTTGCATTAAACTCTTGATTAATCATGTGTTTCATGATAGATCTAACAATATAGATATATGGTATCATAATATCATATATTTTGTGTAGTGGAAGATCATGTTTCTTCAGTACATTCCTACGCAAGATCAGGATGCAGACATTCTGGCGAAGGCACTCACCAGGAGCAAATTCAAATACCATAGAAACAAGATCAGGGTGAAGGATAATCCCTTTCTTGTTGAGAGGGAGTGTTGAGATTCAACAAGGAGATCCTAGTGAAAATTATGCACCTACACTAGGATGGAGCCTCAGGCTATTTTTAGGTGGAAGTCTATTTTTAGATGATGAGAAAATTATATTTATAGATGATGTCTATTTATAGATGGTGAGCGAATTCTATTTATAGATGTATGTCGACTATTATTATCCCTTAATAATAGTTGGACAATAAATATTAATCTATTCTCAATGAGCACTTGGAAATAGTTAACTAAAGTGGCAAATCAGTTAGCTATAGGAAATTCAAGTTCAAATATTGATTGGTGGGACATGCAAGTCGAATTAGTTGTAACTAAGTGATTTGAAGTTGTAACAGAGTTATATGTGTAGTTATGTGAGTTGTAAAGTAGTTTAACTCAGTTAAGTGAGTTAAGCTCAGTTGTACTAGTTGTAACTGAACTTACACTAGTGAGAGATGAGTGAATTAATTATTAATTAATTCACAATCACTGGTCTCACATGCAACTGAAGATTTACCACTATTAACTACATGCATGTCATATCCAGTGGAGACCCAGTTGAGATGAAGGTGAAAGGGACAGTTTGACTATCATTCGTGACTTTAGTGGGTGCACTCATGAAACCAAACACACATTGGATGTTCCCATGAGGAATACATAGCCTAGGCAAGAGTGATACATTCATTGCAGGGACTTCCATTACCAGGAATTGCTTAGAGGAGGCAGGTTGTCTTGAGGCAGTAAATTGGCACATGCATTTGTCAATTTTTGTATGACAGTGTGAGATGATTGTATATTGTACTGAGAGATCTTGGATTAGAGTTTTGTATGATATTGTTTCATGATCCATGATATATACATTATATATGATAGTGGGGTTTTTAGTTTTATGCTTTCCGGGTAAAACATTGTTGTTATGTGTGATTGATCTCTCTTCTTGATATCGCAATTGGTGATCGTGTTTTAAATTCCACAATAATTTTAGTAGAAGAAATTATGCATTTAACAGTGGCATATAATTTTTAGATCAGGATAATCTAGGCAATACATAATTTGTATTAAAATTTCTACATGATATCAGAGCGCAGAAGATTGCAGAAGCTGAGTTTGTGATTGGATAGAATTTGAATTTGCAGAAAGACTTTCTTGGTGCTACAACTGATTCAAGATTGAAATGGATTTCAATGGCTTCACATTAGAGTATGCACTTGAGGGAAGCTCGAACTACATTTCTTGGAAGGACAAGATGGATGTAGTACTCGAAGACAATGTCTTGAAGGAATTCATTGACAAGGATGTTCCTAAGCAAGATGTTGCAGACACTGCAAATCTTGATGCATGGAAAAAGAAAGTGGAAAAGGTGAGGAGGATCCTATTGGAGGGAGTATGAGACCACATTGTCTCAAAAATCCATGGGAAATTCACACCATATGCAATGTGGAAGGCTTTGACAGATCTATTCCAAAACAACAATGACCATAGCAAATTGGCGCTCAAAGATAAACTCAGGAAGATCAAGATGGAGAAGGGAAAATCCATTCCAAAATATCCCATGAAGTTTGTCCAATGTCATAATGAGGTGGGGAGTGTTGGAATAACAGTCCTTGATGATAATTTGGTGATATTGGCTCTCCTAGGACTTCCCAAGAATTGGCACATTTATCAAGACTTTCTCAATGGAAGGGAAAAAATACTAGACTGGGAACGAATATGGTAGGATCTAGCACAGGAGGAGTTCAGGTGAAAAACCAGAGATGGCTCTTTATAAAAACATGATGATGAAGAGGATTGTGCTTTGGATTTCAAGGCAAGGAAAGGTAAGGGGATTAAATTCCATTAAAAATACAATACTAAAGGAAAGAAGATGGATTTGTCCAAAGTGAAGTTTTTTTACTGTCATGAACATGGGCATATCGCTACTAACTGTCCATGGAAGAAGAAGAACAAGAAAGTTGTTGGAGCTGTAGTTGGTAAGGCCCTTAACTCCCAATTTGAACGTGACTTCTCCTTGATTGCATGCATGGCATCAAGTTCATTTGGATCAGTGTGGTATTTGGATAGTGGCACTTCCTTCCACATGACAGGAGATAAGGAGCTTTTCAGTGAATTGGAGGAGAAAGATATCAAAATGCATATATAGATGGGAGAAAATGGTAGATACAGTGTGATTGGAATTGGTACCATTACCTTTTAGAGGGATTCAGGTAAACCATTTCAATTGAAATATGTTATCCATGTTCCAAGTCTAAAGAAAAACTTGGTCTCAGTCACAATATTGGAGGACAGAGCCTATGACATTGTTCTCAGTGATGGAAAAGATTTCCTGCCACATAAAACAATGGGCCAAGTCAAGAAGATAGGGATTCAAGTTAATAATTTCTACAAGATGGAGGTAGATGGATGCACTACCATGATGGGCAAGGAAGAAAAAGTGGTGAGCCTAGATGAGGACAAATTATGGCACAGGCGATTGGGCCATCTTCATCATGGAGCCTTGAAAATCATGCAGTAAATATCTACTAGACTTCCAATGGGAACACTTGCTCAGTTAGATCAGTGAAAGGGTTGCACCATGGGGAAGTATGTAAATTCCACCTTTCATAAAAAGGATAACCATGCTTCGGTGATCTTGGAGAGAGTTCAAACAGATATGTGTGGACCATTCTCAGTTGCTTCAACAACAAAACATAAGTATTATGTTATTTTTTTTTATGAATTTTCTCGTAAATGCTGGATCTTCTTCATGCAGAAGAAGGATCAAACATTCTCAAAGTTCTGTGAGTTTAAAGCATTGGTGGAGAAAGAGTCAGCAAAGTAAGTGAAGTCTCTGAGATGTGATAATGGTGGAGAATACATCTCTAACGAATTCAAATACTTCTGCAACAAAGAAGGAATTCAAAGAGAACTCATAACGCCTCATAACCCACAACAAAATTGGGTCACGGAGAGGAAGAACATGATGATCGTGGGTGTAGCACGAGCAATGTTTGATGATCAGGGCCTACCAATGAATTTGTGGGTGGAAGCATGCAACACTGCAGTTTATGTGCAAAACCATTGTCCTCGTAGAGTACTTGGCATGAGTACACCTGAAGAAGATTTCACTGGTAAGAAACTAGATGCTTCTCACTTTAATATTTTTGGCTCATCTGTTTATGTGCATGTGACCAAGAACACTAGGAAGAAGCTGGAGTCGACTGATGAAGTTGGGATATTTATGGGGTACATAGAAACACCCCATAATTATCGTGTGTATTTTCCTAACAGTAAGATGACTATTATGCGACGGGATATAAAATTCGATGACGGGAAAGCCATGCGGTTATCACTTGAGAGGGAGCTAGACTTGCATGCAGAGGAGGAAATTTTGGTTTCCAAATATGAGTCTCAACATGTGGATCAAACACATGAGGAGTTTCATGGAGTGGAGGAAGCCACTCATGTAGAGCCATCCATCAGAAATGGTAGAAAGCGCACCATGGAATTTGATAGATTGAGACTAGATGTTGCACAGAATGTAGAAGCCCCTACTTCATAGCGCAGAAAGAGACAGTCTCCTGATCGATTTACTAGATACATGGCTCTCATGAGAAAATATATTATGACTGAACCATATTCCTCTCAGGAAGCAGTGTAGAATCCCACTTGGGTTGATGCAATGGTGGAGGAGTATGACTCCCTTGTCAAAAACAGTGCATGGGAAATTGTCCCAAGACCAGTCGACAAATCGGTGGTAGGCTCGAGATGGATATACAAAGTAAAGCAAGTTGTTGATGGGAGTGTTGAGAAATAAAAGGCCAGATTTGTGGCCTAGGTCTTCTCACATATCGAGGGCATAGATTATGATGAGACCTTTTCACCTGTCACAAGGTACTCTTCCATAAGATCCATCTTTTCACACTCAGTGCAGATGGGCTAGCACATTCATCAGATGGATTTAAAAATTGTGTTTCTCAGTGAGATCATTGAGGAAGAAGTGTACATAAAGAATCTTGAAGGATTTGATATCTTCAACAGCGAGTCACATGTGTGCCAACTCAAAAGAGCATTGTATGGGCTGAAGCAAGCACCCTGTGCTTGGTACACTCGGATAGACAGTTATTTCACCGGACTGGGATTCACCAAATGTGAAGCAGATGCAAACCTATACCAAATTGTGGTGGAGGGTAAGATTTTAATAAGTGTTCTTTATGTTGATGATTTAATACTAACTGGTGATGAGAAGATGATACAATCATGCAAGGAGGACCTTGCAAAGGAGTTCGAGATGAAGGATATGGGCCTCCTTCATTATTTCCTTGGATTGGAAATATGGCAGTGAGATGGTGAATTTTTTGTGTCTCAAGGAAAGTATGCAAGGGAGATACTAGGTAAGTTTCACATGGAGGGATGCAAACCCATGGATACTCCTCTTCCAGGAAACTGGAGGAAAGAGGATGCTACTTCTAGAGAGGTAGTGGATTCTATTGTCTATCAATAGTTAGTGGGTTCGCTAATGTATCTACTGAACAAGAGACCAGACATCTACTATGTGGTTAACCAGCTGAGTCAAGCAATGGTTAAGCCTACTAAGATCTTTTGGATGCTGGGTAAGCATGTCTTGAGATACCTGAGGGGCACATCTGAGTATGGTTTATGGTATAGACAGATGGATGAGGTGAAGTTGCATGGCTTCATAGATGCAGATTGGTCAGGTAGCCCAACGAAAAGAAAGAGCACATCAGGGGGGATCTTTAGTATTGAATCTACAGTTGTTTCTTGGTATAGCAAGAAGCAGAGATCTGTGGCACTCAGTTCAGTGGAAGAGGAATACATGGAAGCGAGTCAAGCTGCATGTGAGTCTATCTATATCAGAAATATCTTGGTTGGTTTTTTTGGTTCTCATTTAGATCTGACCATGATTCATTGTGATAATCAGAGTTTCATTAAACTCTAAATTAATCATGTGTTTCATGATAGATCTAAGAATATAGATATCTGGTATCATCATATCAAAGATTGTGTGCAGCAGAAGATCAAGATGTAGACATTGTGATGAAGGTACTCACCAGGAGCAAATTCGAATACCATAGAGATAGGATCAGGGTGAAGGATAATCCCTTTCTTGTTGAGAGGGAGTGTTGAGATTCAACAAGGAGATCCTAGTGAAAATTATGCACCTACACTAGGATGGAGCCTCAGGCTATTTTTAGGTGGAAGTCTATTTTTAGATGATGAGAGAGTGTTGAGATTCAACAAGGAGATCCTAGTGAAAATTATGCACCTACACTAGGATGGAGCCTCAAGATATTTTTAGGTGGAATTCTATTTTTAGATGATGAGCAAATTGTATTTATAGATGATGTCTATTTATAGATGGTGAGTGAATTCTATTTATAGATATATGTCGACTATTATTATCCCTTAATAATAGTTGGACAATAAATATTAATCTATTCTCATTGAGCACTTGGAAATAGTTAACTAAAGTGGAAAATCAGTTAGCTATAGGAAAGTCAAGTTCAAATATTGATTGGTGGGACATGCAAGTCGAATTAGTTGTAACTGAGTGATTTGAAGTTGTATCAGAGTTATATGTGTAGTTATGTGAGTTGTAAAGTAGTTTAACTCAGTTAAGTGAGTAATGCTCAGTTTTACTAGTTGTAACTGAACTTACACTAGTGAGAGATGAGTGAATTAATTATTAATTAATTCACAATCAGTGTTCTCATATGCAACTGAAGATTTACCACTATTAACTACATGCATGTCAGATCCAGTGGAGACCCAGTTAAGATGAAGGTGAAAGGGACAGTTTGACAATCAGTTGTGACTTTAGTGAGTGCACTCATGCAACCACACACACATTGGATGTTCACATGATAAATGCATAGCCTAGGCTAGAGGGATGCATTCATTGCATGCATTTCCATTAGTAGGAATTGCGTAGAGGAGGTAGGTTGTCTGGAGGCAGTAAATTGGCACATGCATTTGCCAATTTTTGTATGACAGTGTGAGATGATTTTATATTGTACTGAGAGCTCTTGGATTAGAGTTTAATATGAGATTGTTTCATGATCCATGATATATACATAATATATGATAGTGGGGTTTTTAGCATTATGCTTTCTTGGTAAAACATATGTCTTATGTGTGATTGATCTCTCTTCTTGATATTGCAATTGGTGATCATGTTTTAAATTCTGCAAGAATTTTAGTAGAAGCAATTTTGTATTTAACAATGGCATATAATTGTTATATTACGAGAATCCAGGAAATACATAATTTGTATTAAAATTTCTACAACAATTACTTATGATTCCATAGGTGGACCTTCCACTTCTCTCTCACCTTCAAATTCCTCAATTTGAATATTGTGCAGGTCATCTTCATCTGGTGCTTCTTCCTGCACATGGTAGCATGACAATAGTTATTTCACTATTTGTCTATTTTGTTGTTGTTCTTCTATCATGAGTTCAACTTCTGGTTCCTTAATGAATATCACCCCTCTGATTTGTTTAAGTGTTGTGTCTATGTTGGGGTTCTCATGCTCAAATGAGAAAGTGATTGTAAAGTTATGTTGTAATATTGTCCATCTCATAGTTTCTCTTCACAGTTCCTTGTCTGTATACCAGTTTTTTGGGATGCCCTCTAATGTGTGAACGAAATGGTGACTCCATTCCTCTGGTGGTATCATTTTCCATAGCACTTTGTACCTCTCCAATTGTTCTGTTGGTGCCCCCTCTCCATCGTAGCACTTTGCACCAAACCTGATGTGCAGTAATCACTTACATTAGTACCAGTCCTTGACTATTTATTTGTGTGCACCCCACCATCTCTCAGGTGTTTCCTTGAGTGATATATCTAGGGCTAAGAGCCTCTAATTTTCACTTCATATTTGTACTATGTTAATAATTTTTCTAGGTCATTCACCCCATTGAATCTGGGAGGTTCCCTTATCTTCATACCTACCCATCTGGTCTATTCTTGTGCATATTCTTCTGGAGACTTCGCCTAACTTCTGCTGCCAATTTTCTAAGCCCTTATATGAGTCTGACACACATGAGGTGATGCTTCGCCAACTGAGTACCCCATATGCAGTTGGGTTCATGTAATATGTGTCTCACGTAGTTTTTTTATGCAACTGATTAATTTCCTCCAAGTCCAAGAAAGTAGTCTCTACGAACCTTTCCCCTTCTGATGGCTACAATGGTGCAATGACTCTGTATTCTCCTGACTCAAAGGTCATATTATGCATCCTTAAGTTGATTATGGTTTGGTTATCAAACACCCAATCCAAGACAAAAAATGTTGGATAAGTTGGTGTGCCATCCACTATCTCAATTACTTCAAAGTCAGCTTTAGTTCGTACTCCGTCCAGGTCTACTATCACTCCTTTTAATCTTCTAATTAGGAGAACTCTGTGTTGATTTTCTAGTTTGAGTTGAATCAGTGAATATCTTAATCTGGGATCTCCCATACATTGCCATGTCTTCTTGGGTAATACATTGACTTCAAATCCCAAATCCAGTATAATATCTTCCATGTTGAAATCATCAATGTTGGAATTCAGCCTGAATTCTCTACTTGTTCTCCTCCTTGTATGTAGATGATTGATTGTTTTTTGTTCTAGCTTTCCTTCTGCCACTATGCTACATATTTCTATCATATTTTGTAATTTTTTAAGAGATGATGGATATTTTAGTAGTCTAACATAGTATTGCAAAAAGTCTCTAATCATACTTACTTGTCCCATGGGTTGTGTTTCTTTGGTGTGATCCAATTATGGAGGCATATCGTACTCTGGTACTTCTTTATTATGTTGCACAGTTAATGTCGATGCAATGCTTAGATTTAGGAATTCTTGTTTGGCTTACTTGAATATCTCTTTTTCATTATGCGCGTCAAACTACCGCCTTGGTTCGGTATTTTTATTCACCCATTGGTGTTGTGATGGCTCTTGGCATACTATGTCATTCCCTGTTTTAGATCCTCCCCGTGTAACTATGTTGATGTTTCTTCCTTCATCCCTCGCTTCTTCTTAAATCCAATGAACATTCTGATTGTTTTGATTTATATCCTCTAGGATCTTCCCTAATAGTGTCAGGTAGTCTTATGTCTCATGATTTGATGTGAGACAATACATACAAGTCGTTGGCGGAAGTGGACATTCTCATGTGCAGTGACCTGGTTGTTGACAATTGTGACATACCACTAGTCCTCTACCTCTTCCAAATTCTCCTCTTACTCTTCCTCCACCTCTGTAGCCAACTCGGTCCCCTTGCAGCATGTTATAATGAGGTGCTTGGTTATACTACGCGGTATTATACTGTGGTTGTGCAGTTTTGTATGGTTGTTTCACAGTGTTATATTGTTGTTGCATAGTGTTGTGCGAGGCTGGCAGATGTTTAAATTAAGGTGCATCTTTCCCAGTCATCATTTCTTTCTACACCATGTATGCATCTGATACTCTTTCCCTCATCAAATCCATGGTTCTGCAGTCTTAATCATTGTGGCCTACTGACTTTCAAAAGTTGCAATACAAACTCTTCGGTAGTGTCTAGTACTTATGCATCACTGGGAAGTGGTATGGATCATGACACTTTTTTTTATAGATCTTCCACTATAGTCCTTTTGTTGGTAATGGATTTGGCATTCCCACTGCCATGTACTGCACGAATGTTGTACATCCGTTCTTATGGTGTCCTTATGTCCTACATGTGGTACACCAACCATCTTCTCTTTTTTCCTTGTTCTTGTTCTGGTTTAGTTGGAATGTTAACTCCTTCAGATCCTCCTTCAGCTCCTCGATGGTTGGATCTGTCTTTTGATATTGGTTTTCTTCTAGTTGCAGGGATGCCTAGAGAGTCTCTGCCTACATTTGAAACTTTTGTTCTTGCAATGGATACTTCAAGTGTGGTAACAATGAATTGACGAACAGATGCATGTGATGCATATCTATCATGACATATTTTATCTTTCCCTTCAATCATTTGAATCTCTGGTCAATCTCCCATATAGATTCTTCGGGTTTCTGTCTGATCTCGTTCATGTGTTGATCCTCTAAACTTAGATTCTAGAACTCATTTATCAACAACTTATTGATATCTCCAATTGTTCTAGTTGTCCCTAGAAGGTTGTTTGTAGCTAGACTCATATACAAATCCATTGTTCTATCTCTTAATGTGACAGCTAACTGTGTAAGTTTAGTTTCCTCGTCTGTGATCTGTTTTTCTTCCAAAAAAAATTACAGATAAACATGTGCTTCTCTGGGTCCTCCGACGCTTTTCCTTTGAATTTTGGTAACCTAATGGTGGGATCATGTCCTGCCATATTAAATGTTGAACTACTACCTCTGCGCGGTGTATATACTTAACTATTGCTTCTTGAACTATCTCCCCTAGTTGTTGTTCCTTGTGTATATGTACTTCATGTTGTCTTCCTTCTCCTGAAATTCGTTTGTCTAAATGGTGGTGTTCTTCTTGGTGTGTTATCCAAACATGGGTTTATGGGTTCCACACTAACATTGATATGGATAGGAGTGTTGCCTTCTATTTCCTCTCATGGACCTCTTGTCTTCCTCTCATATGTCGCACACAGGATTTCCTCAATCTACTTCATATCCCATAGATCCTCTACCTCCTCTTCATCACTTTCCAAGCCTTCCCTCACGACTACGACTCTCCTCTTGGTGTTCACCTTATATTGGTAGGGTACTCCACTATGCATATTTCCAGTTGTCGCATTGATCCACTTGATCTGGTATTCGTCCATAATAATTGGGTCCAAGGCCTCCTCCTTATTTCTTGTATCCCTTTATCCTTCCATTTCTCCTTCTCCTGTAAGTGCTTCCCCCCTTCCCCCATGCACATAGGGAAGTTTAGCTATCTGAATCCATCGTCATTACGCCTTTGTTATATAGTAATATCTTAATGGAAATATATAATGATTTGATTTGCCTACCTCGAGGTCCCTTCAATAACTCTTGTTTGGCTCTGTTGTAGGACTTCATTGTATCTATTGAAAACTCTGTGACAAATCCGAAAACAATGTTGTCTAGCCAGAAATCTACTGCACGTGTAAACTTATTATCAACTCATTCTAGTTGCACGATCTCTTCAAGATTCCACTCTAGTTGTTTGATCTGATTCATAGGATGGTTGTCTTTAAATATTCTGATCCACTACTTCAATATGTGTGGGAAATCACAAAAACATACTTCATGCAAGTCGGTGAATACGTACTTGTCCAGATATGTGCGTTGTATTAACTTCAGGTTTTTGTTATCTTTCTTCCCAAACTCTAACTCCTGCATCTTCAACCAACTCTCTATATCTTCCTTCATGGGATTCCATGCTCTCAACATCCCTTTTTAGATTCACATTATTTCACCTTTTTTCATCTGATCCCACATTCTTTCTATGCTTCTTCAGCAGATCTCATACGCTCAATCCCATTCTCTTCCAATCAATAGGAAACTAAACCATTTGTTGTTTTTTCCCTTTGTCTACTCTTCTTCTATTGGTATTGAGGATTCCTTATGGGTATTCCGGTTCTCATTGACCATCACAGATTGAACCTGGTTCAAAACTAAGAAGATTCCCAACAAAATCCCTTAAATACTATCATCCCCTCTGGTAAACCAAAAGGCAATGCAACACATAGAGTGTACTACGCAGTCTCACCCAAGATAGCTCTATGGGTGTATGCAATACTCAAGTGTTTTCAACCTGAGGCTGATCGAGATCTATGCTTGTGTCTAGTAAAATTTATACAGTCTATCTAACAACTATTTATAACATTTATTCTATGCATGCATGTGGAATAAAAAATATACTTAGCTACTCATTCATCTAAAATTCATCAACTAATCAGACACAAATATGCATTCATTCATTTACATAACACAGTGTTACCATTGTCCACTCACTTCTAGGCTACGTCCACAAAGATCGAGCTCTCAATATTTTATTATAGTTTGGAAATATCCCACGCCGCACATGGTTACAATCTTAAATATCACTCTCCTCACCCGACTCCTCGATCCCTATGAGGCTAAATAGATCACGCCAGGCTCCTCGCCCTGTGATCCAACCCTTGGGATCAAGTCATTCACTCCTTCCTTATCTCACCAGCTTAATGACTCATACATTTCTTACAATTCTTCTTCTTCTCTTTGTCCCTTCATGTCTAACGCAAAACGCGCCACCCAGGGCACGCCTGCTCCCACAGGACCTTCTCCTTCAATGCCCGAAGAGCTGAAATGCTCTTCAAATCCCTTATTGGGACCTTCCAATACCCACAAGACTCTTCTGATGATTTCCCTTTGTTCTATCGGGAAATCGGACCTCGCGTGATCGCGAGTCTTGAAGTCACAGATTCGGGTCTCACAATTCCCTGAACCCCGATGAATATTCGACCACTTGTTCCTTACTCTTATCGGGAATTCTCCCGTCGGGAAATTAGTACTTACGAGGTCACGTCTCACTCCGCTCACGTGTCCCTGACTCCTGATGTTCTCAGTCAACGCTGACCTTGTCCCACCTTATCGGGACTTTCGGCTGTCAGGAAATCGGCACCTACGGTGTTGTGAGAACCTGCCTCCTTGATTCTCTGATTCCTGATCTGCGATGGCACTCTCTGCTAGGCCTCCTGATCCATGTGACCACAATACCCATTGTATCAGGCTTCAGACTTTGGGAAAATGGAGTGTATAGACTCTGCGCCCTCAGGATCCTTGATCCCCCAATCTCCGACACCTTCTAAGCATTGATTCCTGCAAGGGCTCGACCTTCCAACACCTGTCTTCCACTACAGCCTTTAACCCTATCGAGAAATCACATATCGGACTATCGCGATTCCCATTGTTAATGTACACGGGAATTTCAATTCCCCGAACCCCGATATAAATTGCCACCTGTCCTCTGTTCTAGCACCTGGGGCCCATGCTCCCATGGTGATCAAAAAATCGCGTTTCAAAGTTTTTCAATTTCAAATGAGCTAGTTCACAGAAATTCCAAAGTTATGAACCCTGATGTGCGATGACACATGTCCCCCATGGAGATGTTATGACTGTGGGACCATCGCGTTTCGGGATTTCGCGATTTCTTTTTTCGTGATTTCCTCGTCACTGAAAATCCTGAAATGTCGAACCCCGACTCCTTCAGATCCTTGGACATGCGTCCCTCAGATCGAACGGCTCCGACAGTATTGGGAAATCATGGATCGCGATTTCATTATGATAGAGTTTCACGACTCCTTAAACCCCAATATCCCGAACTCCGACTCTCCGGGATCTCTCGCCACGTGTCCTTGCGGTTTGGACGGCTCGGATCCTATCGGGAAATCACAGATCGCGATTTCAATATGCTCGAGTCTCCTGTCTATGAAAACCCCGATGCCTCCAAAATCCCGATGACTTCCGAGAATGCTGACACGTCTCCTACCGAGATCAACGGCTAGGGTCCCTTCTCAGTTTTTCGGGACTGTCAAGGTCTTCGATTCTTACTCTATGAAGACCTGATGATGCCAATATCCCGATGTCTCCTCCAGGTTATCCTCCTCTGCTTGCTGGGACTTAAGCCCTGCACAACTTCCTGAGATCTAACGGCTGACTGGATTTCGTAGTTTTCCTCATCGAATCCTGACCGTCGATTCCTCTTCCTTGAAGATTTCTCGAGAATGGCTAAGTGTTCCTTCTCAGCACTTACCCTTCAACGCCTGCGCTTGAAAACTTCTTACTCGAACCTTCCTCAGCACAAACCCCTGTGATCTCTTTTAACAATACCAAGAAGATACTATACCTCCTGAACTTATCCACTCTGATTCTTTCAGAGGGACTTGCACGCACTCCTTGCGCTCAACATTCAACAACTTCTCAGGTGTTGAATCCTTCATACTCTACGCACTTCCTGCAGCAACACTCTTCAATAACCCACTTCCACTTCTGGGTAAATGAGAACAAAATTTAAACTATTGAGCCTTCATCAACGCACTCCTTGCGGATGAATTCAACTACACGCCTTGCAGGAATCTCCTGACTCAGATAGAGAAACAATTGAAACTCATTCTCTTTTAGACTTCAGTTTAAACCATGAAATCACATGCACAGCATATACAAAGAAAATTCATAACAAGAAAGAAAACATTCCATGAGCTCATAAGCAATATACACAGAGAAACAACACCAACCATGAGTTTGAATCATAACTTTCTTCTATTAATTCAACATATGTACATGGGTGTTCTTCATACAATTATCTGCATTCTCTTCTCTTCTTGCTCCTGAATAATGTTACAATGATACAATGAGGGTGTCTATATCCATTTTCCCCCTTCCATCTAAAACTGTCTAATCTAGTAATAAAAATCCTACCTACCTGCATTAACTAGATTAAATGCCTCCTATCTACTTCAGACAAGAGCGTATGGCTCGAGGTCTGATACAATATACAAAAGGTGCTCCTTCATAAATGGTTCCTTGAAGGTTTTGGCACTTCATTTCCAAAAAAATTTCAAAGCAATATGTCATGTGTTAAAAAAAAACACATGCTCTGGCTCCACGCCTGCTTTGGTAATTGTGATGCTCCTACATCATACTCTCTTTCTTGAAAGATTTCATGGGCTCCTTTCCATGAGCTCCTGCACGGTCTATCCATGCTTTTGAATCACTGCTTCAGTCTCCCAGCTGGCATCTTCCACTGGATGGTTTTTCCATTTGACCAGATACTCAAAGTATTGCTTCTGTCGGGTCTTTTTGCTCACCCTCTTGTCAAGTATACGCTCCATCTATGGTTTTTCTACAATCGACATCTGCTTCTGCCACTGGATTTCCAGTTTTTCATCACTCCCAGCTCCTATTTCCTCAGCCTTATATAGATATAATTATGAGACATTGAATGTCGGAGATATTTCGATCTCATCCGGCAACTCAATCTCATAAGCATTTTCTCCCAATTTCTTTAGGACTCTGCATGGCCCAATTTTCTTCATTTTTAGCTTATTGTATGTTCCCCTTGGGAACCTTTCCTTCCTCAGATGTGCCAGAACTAGATCACCAACCTCGAACTGAAGTTGTCTCCGATGTTGATCCGCTCTGTGCTTATATTCCTGGTTTGATTCCAGCAATCGCTCCTTCACCCTACTGTGAAGTTCTTCCATCGCCTCTGCGAATTCTTCAGCACTTGCTCTCTTGGTCATTATCTGCTCTGAGTCCCTCAGTTCAGAAAATCCTCTTGGCTGCCTATTGTATACAATCTCAAATGGAATTTTTCCTGTGTTTCTGTTCACTGAGTTGTTGTACGCAAACTCTGCCTGTGGAAACACATCGTCCCAGCTGTTATGGTGCTCTGTCACCAAGCTTCTTAATAAATCTCCCAGACTTCTATTTACCACCTCTGTTTGCCCATCCGTCTGAGGATGATAGGCAGAACTAAACATCAAGTTATTCCCCATCTTCGTCCAGAGTGTCCTCCAGAAATGTCCAATGAATTTTATATCCCTGTCCGATACTATGATTATGGGTAAACCATGAAGTCTAATGATCTCCTTGAAGAACAAATTTGCGATGTGAGTCGCATCGCTGGTCTTCTGGCATGGGATAAAATGTGCCATTTTGGAAAATCTGTCAACCACCACAAAGATCGAATCATGTCCTCTTTGCATCCTCGGTAATCCCAATACAAAATCCATGTTGATTTCATCCCACGGCCTTTCGGGTATGGGTAATGATTGATAGAATCCCACATTCTGTTTTCTGCCCTTCGAATGCTAGCAAATTCTACATCTATCAACAAAATTCTTGACTTCCGACCGCATTCCTAGCCAAAAGTATGCTTCGCTCATCTTTGCAAATGTTTTGTCGTGGCCAAAATGTCCTGCCAATCCACCACTGTGCTTTTCTTTTAGCATATTCTCCCTCATGGAGAAATTCGGAATGCATAACTGATTTCCTCTGAACAACAGTCCATTTTGGATCATGTAATCTATTTATGGGCTTCTGTCTCTGAGAACTGGATTCTCAGCTACTTCATATGCCTCTGCAAAATCTGCATCACCTGCATACATGTCCCTAATATTTTCAAAACCCAATCCTGCAGCAACAAACACTTCCTTCTCAAAGCATCCGCCACTTTGTTAACAGTACCTGAAATGTGTTTTATTACAAATGTAAAATTCATGCATATATTCTACCCATTTAGCATGTTTCTGATTCAACTTCTCCTGTTGAGTCACAAACTGTAATGCATGATTATCACTATATAATACAAATTCTTTCGGGATCAAGTAATGCCTCCACTTCTTCAATGCCTGTATTATAGCATAGAACTCTTTATCATATGTGGAGTATTTCTCTTTTGCCTCATTCATCTTCTCACTGAAATATGCAATCGGCCTGTCCTCCTGGCTCAAGACCACTCCTATGGCAAAGCCACTTGCATCACATTTCACCTGGAACACTTTCGTAAAATCTGGCAACACCAAAACCGACTGTTCTGTGATCTTTCGCTTCAACAGATTGAAGCTCTTCTCTACCTCTTCAGTCCAATGAAAAGATTTATGTCTTTTCTTGACCGTATCCATTGTTTCTGCGCTAATTCCACTGAAATTCCTGATGAATTTTTGGTAGAAACTAGCCAGTCCATGAAAACTTCTCACCTCGAAAATATTTCTCGGTGATGGACAATTTTTAATTACCTCCAGTTTACTTGGATCCATCTTTAATTCATTCACTGATATGACAAACCCCAAGTAAATGAGTTCTGTCTTCATAAATGAAGATTTCCTCATGTTGATCAACAACTTCTCTTGTTGTAGCTTCCTCATTACTGTAGCTAAATGTTTCAGATGTTCTCCTTTTGTTTTGCTGAAAATCAATATGTCATCCAGATAAACAATGACAAACTTACCAATGAATTCCTTCAGCACTTCATTCATTAGCCTCATGAACGTACTCGGTGCATTTTTCAAGCCAAACGGCATGACTAGCCATTCATACAACCCTTCGTTGGTTTTGAAGGTTGTCTTCCATTCATCGCCTTCCCTCATGCGAATCTGATGGTATCCTCTTTTCAAATCAACTTTTGAAAAACAATTGGCTCCACTTAAACACTCCATCAAGTCATCCATCTGTGGCAATGGAAACCTGTACCTGATGGTTATCTTGTTAATGGCTCTGGAATCTATACACATTCTCCAACCTCCATCTTTCTTTGGACTCAATACCGTTGGAATGACACACGAACTTAAAATTTCCCTAATCAGTCCTTTATCCAACAGTTCCTGCACCTGCCTTTTAAATTCTTCATTTTCCTACAGCGTCAACCTGTACACAGCTTTGTTTGGAAAACCAGCTCCTGGTATGAGATCTATATGATGACTCACGCTCCTCACTGACGACAACAAATGAGGTAATTCGTCCACCACTATATCAGCGAACTCTTCCAGCAGTTCCTGAATTTCTTCCGGCAAATCATCCACTCTTGTGCTGGTCAAAACAACTTTTGGTTTCCTGACCACAAAGAATTGTGGATCTTCCTTCTTCTTTACTTCTGCCAAAAGTTCCTTCCCACTCATGAGAGGTACAGTATTTCTCGGTTTTGGTTTTACTTCTTTATCTTTAATTGGAAGTATCATATGTGTTCTTCCATTCTTCTCCAAAGTATACGTATTCATCTTCCCATCATGAATTACATTCCTATCATATTGCCATGGTCTGCCTAGCAATAAATGACATACATCCATAGAAATAACATCACAGAGTATTTTATCATTATATCCTCCTATATTGATGTCAACTAAGCACTGTTTAGTGACACTTACCTGATGTCCCTTTTGTAGCCATGAGACTTTGTATGGACTCAGGTGATCAATTGTCTCCAGTTCTAGTTTCTCCACCATCTCGGTTGAAACGAGATTGTCTGTGCTTCCACTGTCCACAATAACCTTGCACTTCCTGTCTTTGGTCTTGCATGTGGTTCTGAAAAGTCAGTTTCTATGAGTTGTGTCCTCCACCTCCTTCTCGAGTGTCAAGAGAAATTTACGCATCATCAGTGACCTTCTGTCTTCTGCGTCTTCTGCTTCAGTACCTCGCCTCTGTGCCTCGGCAATGTGAGCTTATCCTCCATCCTTCTTCCTATCCGGATAGTCAACTGCCTTGTGTCCATTATTTCCACATGTGAAGCATGTGATGACTCAACCTCTACCTCTTCCTCTACCTCTGGTACGAGGAAATGTGTTATTATCAGCGTACCCTCCGCTCTGTTTTGTTTGCTGCCTTCGTTGTTCAGCATGTTGGCCCCACTATGAACTTCCACCTCTTTTCATTCTAGTCTCAGGATTTTTCTAGTCGTCCTTAAATTTTTGGAACCTATCTTGAGCAACTGACTTACCTTTTAGTTGGCTCCTACCTCAGCCTCGCTGTGCTGGCTTACGGCTTAGCTTTTCCTCAGCTTTCAACGCCATCTGATATGCATCCTCCACCAATCTTATGGTTGTCATACTCATCTCATCCTAGATATCGTATCTTAATCCATTCATATACCTGGCAACTTTTTCATCATCGCTCTCCCGATGACCTTCTCTGATATTTAGCTTGTAGAATTCCTCAGTATACTCCTTCACTGTCA
The DNA here is from genome assembly GCA_900067695.1 of Picea abies. Classification (NCBI taxonomy): domain Eukaryota; kingdom Viridiplantae; phylum Streptophyta; class Pinopsida; order Pinales; family Pinaceae; genus Picea; species Picea abies. The sequence goes on from CBVK0102389416.1 coordinate 27,257, forward strand.
TCAGCTTCTGTCTCATGTTCTGCATCCTCCTGAAAAGTGTGATTTGATAATCCCTTGGGATGAACTTTTCCTTCATCTTTGCAATCATTCGATCCCAACTTTTGATATTTTGCTTGCCTTTGAAACGTCTATCTTCTTGAAGCTCGTCCCACCATAATGTTGTGTTTCCCTTCAATTTTGTGACAGCATGCCTGACCTTTTTATCTTCTTCGATGTCCTCATAATCGAAGTAAGTGTCAAGATCTCTAATCCAGTCTAGAAGTTCTTCAACATCCAGATTCCCTTCATAAGCTGGAATGTCCATCTTTTTTTTTGAACTCATCCAGGCGATAACCTTAATTGATTGCTCATTGGTTGCATCTTTGGCTGCAACTTCTTCTTGTTGTTTGGCTTCAACTTCACCTTCAGAGTCACTCAGATCTCCAGCATTTGTTGTGCATCTCTGCGTTGCTTCCATATCTTCTAATCTCGCTTGGAGATCACGTATCTGCCTCTCCATTTTTGGATTCTATGCTTGTCTCCCTCTTCCTCTCAGGTTTCCCCTATCCTCTGGATCAGGTGATTGTCTTTCTCTCCTCGGCGGCATGCTGAAATTTTCCTTTCTTCTCTGCTACAGAAAACAGAGAAATTTTCTCGCTTTGATACCACTTGATGCAAAATGCGCCACCCAGGGCACGCCTGCTCCCACATGACCTTCTCCTTCAATGCCCGAAGAGATAAAATTCTCTTCAAATCCCTTATCGAGACCTTTCAATACCCACATGACTCTTTTGATGATTTCCCTTTGTTCTATCGAGAAATCGTACCTTGCATGATCACGAGTCCTGAAGTCACAGATTTGGGTCTCACAATTCCCCGAACCCCGATGAATATTCGACCACATGTTCCTTACTCTTATCAGGAATTCTCCCGTCGAGAAATTGATACTTACGAGGTCACGTCCCGCTCCCCTCGCGGATCCCTGACTCCCGATGTTCTCAGTCAACGCTGACCTTGTCCCACCTTATCGGGACTTTCGGTTGTCGGGAAATTGACACCTATGGTGTTGTGAGAACCTACCTCCTCGATTCTTCGATTCCCGATCTGCGATGGTGCTCTCTGGTAGGCCTCCCGGTCCATGTGACCACAATACCCATTGTATCGGGATTTGGACTTTGGGAAAATAGAGTGTATAGACTCTGCGCCCTCAGGATCCCCGATCCCCCGATCTCTGACACCTTCTAAGTGTTGATTCCTGTGAGGGCTCGACCTTCCAACACATGTCTTCCACTACGGCCTTTAACCCTATCAAAAAATTGCATATCGGACTATTGCGATTCCCATTGTTAATGTACATGTGACTTTCAATTCCCCGAACCCTAATATAAATTGCCACCTGTCCTCTATTCTAGCACCTGGGGCCCATGCTCCCATGGTGATTGGGAAATCATGTTTTGGAGTTTTCTGATTTCAAATGCACTGGTTCACAGAACTTCCAAAGTTTCGAACCCCAATGTGCGATGACACCTGTCCCCCATGGAGATGCTATGACTGTGGGACCATCGCATTTCAGGATTTCGCGATTTCTTTTTCCGTGATTTCCTCATCACCGAAAATCCCAAAATTTTGAACCCTGACTCCTTCAGATCCTTGGACACGCATCCCTCAGATCGAACGGCTCTGACAGTATCGAGAAATCGCGGATCACGATTTCATTATGCTAGAGTTTCACGACTTCTAAAACCCCGATATCCCGAACTCCGACTTTCTGGGATCTCTCGCCACGTGTCCTTGCGGTTTGGATGGCTCGGATCCTATTGGGAAACCATGGATCGCGATTTCAATATGCTCGAGTTTCCTGTCTCCGAAAACCCCGATGCCTCCAAAATCCTGATGACTTCCCAAAATGCTGACACGTGTCCTGCCGAGATCAACGGCTAGGGTCCCTTCTCAATTTTTCGGGACTTTCAAGGTCTCTGATTCTTACTCTATGAAGACCTGATCATGCCAATATCCCGATGTCTCCTCCAGGTTCTCCTCCTATTCTCGTTGGGACTTAAACCCTGCGCAACTTCCCGAGATCTAACGGCTGACTGGATTTCGCAGTTTTCCTCGGTGAATCTTGACCATTGATTCCTCCTCCTTGAATATTTCTCAAGAATGGCTAAGTATTCCTTCTCAACACTTTCCCTTCAACACCTGCGCTTGAAAACTTCTTACTCAAACCTTCCTCGGCACAAACCCCTGTGCTCTCTTTTAACGATACCACGAAGGTACTATACCTCATGAACTTATCCACTCTGATTCTTTCAGAGGGACTTGCCCGCACTCCTTGCGCTCAAAATTCAACAAATTCCTAGGTGTTGAATCCTTCAGACTCTACACACTTCCTGCAGTAGCAGTCTTCAACAACCCACTTCCACTTCTGGGTAAATGAGAACAAAAGTTAAACTATTGAGCCTTCATCAACGCACTCCTTGCGAATGAATTCAGCTGCACGCCTTGCAGGAATCTCCTGACTCAGATAGAGAAACAATTGAAACTCATTCTCTTTCAGACTTCAGTTTAAACCATGAAATCACATGCACAGCATATACAAAGAAAGTGCATAACAAGAAAGCAAACATTCCATGAGCTCATAAGCAATATACACAGAGAAACAACACCAACCATGAGTTTGAATCAGAACTTTCTTCTATTAATTCAACATCTGTACATGGGTGTTCTTCATACAATTCTATGCATGCTCTTCTCTTCTTGCTTCTGAATAATGTTACAATGATACAATGAGGGTGTCTATATCCATTTTCCCCCTTCCATCTAAAACTATCTAATCTAGTAATAAAAATCCTACCTACCTGCATTAACTAGATTAAATGCCTCCTATCTACTTCAGAAAAGAGCGTATGGCTCAAGGTCTGATACAATATACAAAAGGTGCTCCTTCATAAATGGTTCCTTGAAGGTTTTGGCATTTCATTTCCAAAAAAAATTTAAAGCAATATGTCATGTGTTAAAAAAAAACACATGCATTGGCTCCATGCTCGCTTTGGTAATTGCGATGCTCCTGCATCAATGTCCCTCATTCTCCTAAGTACTAATTATTTATATATTTGGCTTACCATACATTACAATGCATTACAAAAAAACTAACCCTAGCATCATTAGGTCTTCCATGAATGTGAGATTCACCTGCCTCTCTTTCACATGCTTCTTTTCCTTCCAGCTGTCTTTTTCCTCTTGCATGCTTCTCCTCCAAAAATAACCTTCCTTTCTGATTCGGCCCGCATCCAACAATGCCCCCTCTCAATATTGAATCCCTACAAGTCTATATATATATATATATATATAATCTCTAGAGCCATATTCCTCCTCTATATGTGATAATTTCCTTTAGAGTATCATATGAAAGGTCCTGTGGAGGTTGCTCCTCCCTACTAGGTCATGAGGGTTGATTCCCTCTGAACTCTAGCTCCTTCTGAGTTAGTACTTATTGGGGCCCCTTGCTTCACCAAGTAGTGGACCCATATACTCCTCATGATATAGCTCATCAATGCTATATGTCTGGAAACGTATCAAGAGACTATGCTGGTCCCTTCCTGGTGATCTGAATAGTGATCAAATGCACTAGAGGGATTTGTTCGGTCATCTTTGGAGCCTTCTGCTCCTTTCAATCAATCTCGATATTATCGTATCTCGTAAAATATACCCTTCTTCATATACGTCTTCTTTTGTACATGGATGTATATGATCATGTATACAAATTATAATTTGGATATTCTGCTCCATGTGTCAAACTAGATATCATTTAATGTGTTTCCTCCTACAACCATCTCTATATATCCTTTCAGATTTATCACCTATGACCTGGAACAAGGGAAACAACAAAGGCAACAGAAAAGAATAATACTCGTATAAAAATAATAAACAAATAGTGAGAACAATTGTCACAGTAGCTACTTTAGAGCTATCACTTGTGACATGCCTGGAACAAGAGAGAAAATAATAAATAAGAAATGAGAACAACACTCTTCTAGTGTTGTAATCAGCCATTCCTCCATGGTAATCTTCCCAGAACAATGAGATAACCGAGAAATAAAACAAGAATTATCTCCTACTAGAGGATATATTAGTTATATATAGTAAACAATTTCAATAAGCATTTATATCAATAGTGCTTACATGCCACCAAGTATTCATTGAATCTAACAGTAATAGAACTTTTTAAAGATTTCTATCAAACTTGGAAACTAGAGTCTTGTCTTCAAGAATGAGTGTTATTGATTTTATTCCGAGCCTCCTTCACTCAAGATGACAAAAATTATCTTCAACTTGTCCCCTGTACTAAGACAATATGATTTTCTTGACATAAATCTGGGTTAGGAAATATAATACAATCAACTCAAAAATATCAACCTAGAGTCATCTTATAACTTTGATCAAAGGTTAGTATGATAGTCAACATATAAAAATACAATTTGATGTTACAATACATACTCCTCACTTGAGTCTTCTTCTTTGGTTTTCTCATGATCATGTTCATCATCTTCTGTGTCATCAGCGTGATGTTTCTTATACTTTCCTTTTTTGACCTGACTTTTGGAGTTGGGACAATTTATGGCAATGTGTCCCATCTTCTAACAAATGTAGCATCTATAACTTGAGAATTCCTTTTTGAACTTGTTAGTATTTTGTAACCCATGAGATTTCGTATGGGACTTGAGAAGTCCTTCTCTCTTTCTCTTTCCTTTTCTGGTATGTGTTGCTAGGGCTTGATTTTCTTCATCACCTAGCTTCTCTTCTCTTGCTACCAATCTTGCTTCTTCCTGAGTACAATCCTCCCATAGACTGTTAAACTTTGTTAGTCACCTTCTTGAGAATATTGCTTGAACAAATGATCCCCATGATCTTGGGAGACCATTCAATGTATTCATAACCAACTGTGTATTCCTCCTCTATATGTGATAATTTCCTTTGAAGTATCATATGAAAGGTCCTGTGGAGGTTGCTCCTCCCTACTAGGTCATGAGGGTTGATTCCCTCTGAACTCTAGCTCCTTCTGATTTAGTACTTATTGGGGCCCCTTGCTTCACCAAGTAGTGGAGCCATATACTCCTCATGATATAGCTCATCAATGCTATATGTCTGGAAAAGTATCACGAGACCATGCTGGTCCCTTCCTGGTGATCTGAATAGTGATCAAATGCACTAGAGGGATTTGTTCGGTCATCTTTGGAGCCTTCTTCTCCTTTCAATCAATCTCGATATTATCGTATCTCGTAAAATATAGTGATCAAATGCACTAGAGGGATTTGTTCGGTCATCTTTGGAGCCTTCTTCTCCTTTCAATCAATCTCGATATTATCGTATCTCGTAAAATATACCCTTCTTCATATACGTCTTCTTTTGTACATGGATGTATATGATCGTGTATACAAATTATAATTTGGATATTCTGCTCCATGTGTCAAACTAGATATCATTTAATGTGTTTCCTCCTACAACCATCACTATATATCCTTTCAGAGTTATCACCTGTGACCTGGAACAAGGGAAACAACAAAGGCAACAGAAAAGAATAATACTCTTATAAAAATAATAAACAAATAGTGAGAACAATTGTCACAGTAGCTACTTCAGAGCTATCACTTGTGACATGCCTGGAACAAGAGAGAAAATAATAAATAAGAAATGAGAACAACACTCTTCTAGTGTTGTGATCAGCCATTCCTCCATGGTAATCTTCCCAGAATAATGAGATAACCGAGAAATAAAACAAGAATTATCTCCTACTAGAGGATATATTAGTTATATATAGTAAACAATTTCAATAAGCATTTATATCAATAGTGCTTACATGCCACCAAGTATTCATTGAATCTAACAGTAATAGAACTTTTTAAAGATTTCTATCAAACTTGGAAACTAGAGTCTTGTCTTCAAGAATGAGTGTTATTGATTTTATTTCGAGTCTCCTTCACTCAAGATGACAAGAATTATCTTCAACCTGTCCCCTGTACTAAGACAATATGCTTTTCTTGACATAAATCTGGGTTAGGAAATATAATACAATCAACTTGAAAACATCAACCTAGAGTCATCTTATAACTTTGATCAAAGGTTAGTATGATAGTCAACATATAAAAATACAATTTGATTTTACAATACATACTCCTCACTTGAGTCTTCTTCTTTGGTTTTCTCATGATCATGTTCATCATCTTCTGTGTCATCAGCATGATGTTTCTTATACTTTCCTTTTTTGACCTGACTTTTGGAGTTGGGACAATTTATGGCAATGTGTCCCATCTTCTAACAAATGTAGCATCTATAACTTGAGAATTCCTTTTTGAACTTGTTAGTATTTTGTAACCCATGAGATTTCGTATGGGACTTGAGAAGTCCTTCTCTCTTTCTCTTTCCTTTTCTGGTATGTGTTGCTAGGGCTTGATTTTCTTCATCACCTAGCTTCTCTTCTCTTGTTGCCAATCTTGCTTCTTCCTGAGTACAATCCTCCCATAGACTGTTAAACTTTGTTAGTCACCTTCTTGAGAATATTGCTTGAACAAATGATCCCCATGATCTTGGGAGACCATTCAATGTATTCATAACCAACTTTTCTTCTTCGATTGTGTCTCCAATGGATTCTAATTGTTCTTTGATCTAAGACACTCTTGTGAAGAATTATTGAATAGTTTCTTAACTTTCCATATTCACATTCTTGAGTTGTGTCCTCAAGGTCGTCTTCTAGTTGATATTCTTCCATTTATACAATCTAGATAAGGCATAAAACATTTTCTTGGGAGTTGTCAATGATGAGACATGGGGGATCAAATGATATTTTATAGAATCAGCAATGATTCTCTTCACCTTCCCTAGGTCCTTTTTGTACTTAGATTTGGCCTCATATCCATTAGGTTATGTAACTTTTTAATTTACAAAATCTTCCAGATCATTCTCTTCTATAATGAGCATCACTCTATACTTCCATGCTCGGAAGTTTTCAGTGCCTTCAATATTTTCATCAAGCTTGGTATTGGGTTCCATCATGTGCTTGAACAATGAAATAGAGAGATCAAACTTTTCAAAGAAAGGTTTTTTATTTACCAGAGAGTGTTATGTCAATTTGATCAATTCAAGCTTCAATTTTGCAGCTGCTAAGACCAGGGTTTATGAGGACACCCTAATTTTTCAAAACTTGAATTTTGGGATACTTCTCTGAGGGATAGGGTCTCCCTCCTAAGGCGAGTTCACTAGTGGTATTACATTAACCAATTTCCTTCATAAGTTGGGTGAAGAACCCCTTCTATGGTTTGTACAGTTGCAACACCAATTGTAGTTTATAAACTTTGTCAAACTAGGAACTTTTTCCCAAGGAAATATGCGCTAGGGTTAGGGGAATATCCATATGGTATTGGTTTCTCCAAAAATCCCTTCAATACTATGCAAATGGATTTTTCAGGACCTCTCTAATACCATGTTAAAATTCTTCTTAAACAGTTAAGTGTGTGATATTCTTTAACTTTAATCTATTAAAACAATAACTGCAAGTATAAGGATCATTGAAAGAACGACATACACAATAGACATAAGTTTATCCTGGGAAAGCCTCGTGGGCGTAGAAAACCCAACAAAGATTCTTAATATAGATTCTTCAACACGAATAATGTCTCTCATAAGAGAGATCTCACCAAACAGAAAATCCACCAGAAACCATAACCATAACACAATAGTACACCACTTAGACCTAGATAGTCCTTTACCAAGATAACCAAAATCCCTTTACTAAGATACTCTTCCTTTTATATTCATCACTCCTCCTTATAGTTGCATCACTCTTACACGTGTGCACTTGATAGATAGATATTGATGAGTGTATTACCAAATGAGATGCTAGGCATCTTATAAATACATTCCCCCCCCTCCCCCCAATAATTAGGTCAGAGCCAACCTGTCCACTTTATCTTTCTAATTTACATTTGACTTGTTTAGGCACAATAGGGCCGACTTTCACAAAGGCACAATAGGGAAAAATATAATAAACAATTTATTTTAGTTTTTTTTCATTACAAATATAATAAGAATATTTTCTGAAGCTACTTAATCTTCAACAATTCTTTGCTTCTAGACTATCGAAAGAATCTACGCTAACAAAAGTCCTTCTTTGTTATTTCTATATGAAAGTATATTCCCCTTCACCCTAGCCTTGATTTTATAATCTTGAGTTATAACCTAACCCTAATATCCAAAGTGATTGATGTTTTATAATCTTGAGTTATAACCTAACCCTAATATCCAAAGTGATTGATGTTCGATATTATTTCTCACCTCACTTGATATCAACGGATATTATTTAATTCACTAATGCCAATTAAAGAATTTCCTTGAATAAAACTCAACTCACTAATAAACACACTTTAATTTAATAATTACTTTAATTAAAGTAAAGTACCAAGGTAGAATACTTTGGACTAATTCCACATGTTAAACACCAAGCCTATGTGGAAGTACATATTTGATGCTACTATGTATCAATAGTCGATTCACCTTTGAGAAAAGCATAAAATTTTGAGTCCATGTTTCAATAATTTGAATTTAATATGGCTTTAGGAAACTAACCTAGTTACATAGAGTTTTACTTCTCTAGTTGGTTAGTCTTCTAGTCAATATGAAGAGTTTTTTTATGCCTCCTATTTCATAAACTTATTTCAAGATTCATCTTTCAGTTCATGTTGGATAAGTCACTCTATTGTGTCATGGTTTCATTCAAGGGAATTTTAGCCTGTGTCGACCATTCCTCAAAATTATGGACTTTGCAAATCATCCTTCCCATATGTAAGTACTTCTCATAATCACAAGCATATTTGTCTTATACGTGTGCTAGTATGGAAGGTCCCCATTGAATTCTTGTTGGTGGGTCATCTCTTATCGACTACGACACATTTCTCTGAGATTTTGACCTAAAGTCACACTCTAGCCCTATTTACATCATTGATAGGCGGTCTTATGATTAGTAGATGGAATTTAATCATTGGTTGCTAACTCAATGGTTTCCCTTGTGTTCAACAGAAAGAAAATTATTCGTGTATTGGGAATCATGTAGAACTCAACAGAAAGAAAATTATTCGTGTATTGGGAATCATGTAGAACCACGGATTCCATTTCTCCCCATTGGTGGTTTCCTCGCCTCTATCGATAGTTTTCATTATTGGTTGTTATTCAGAGGGTCACTTTCATGCTCTATTCCATCTGGTTCACGTGAGAGACACACTTTGTGGTGGGTCCTTTCAATATTTTCATCTGATTTATTCTAAATATTTAGCCTTCTACTACTCCTCATGTTGGATGATGGAGGATTCCTTAATGCCCTCCTTCCATCATATATCTTCCTATCAAATTGTTCACATCTTATTGTGGGATGGCTATCTATATTCTATATTAGTACCTTGGGGCTTTCATTCGTCAGTGGCAGGTTCCCTCACTATTGGCAATGGGAATACATCAATGTCACCTGATTAATATATTATACCTTGTGTTCAATGACATCTCATTTATTCCCACTTGTTGGAATGTGCTAGGTACCTTGACCCCCATTATCATTATCAATGGGTTTTCTTGTGTTTGTTAATGACACACATTAATGAATGGTAATCAAATTGTCTCTCAATGTGTTTGACTTCAACACATCTATTCGCATAGTTAAAACTCTTACCATCGACAGTTTATTTCAATACCTCGGGTCTGAAGTAGAATCACCTATTCTATGTTGTTTTCCAAGTTGCATTGGATAGTACCAACTCCACTTATACATTGGTACTTGTGAAGGATTAGTTGTTCAGCTCTATTTTCCAAATATTATTCATTGATTATGAGACATAGATCCACTATGTATCTCTTTTGTGGCTATGATTATTTTGACATGGATCCACTGTGTATTTGTTTTCATGGCCATGATCACTACTTCCATATATACATACTTCATGAATCCATGGTGTACTTGATTTGGAATCCATGCTTGTGTCACGCCTAAGCATGGGTATTCCTACATCAGGAAGAGATTATTCTTACTTGTTTCTATTGTAGGTTTTGTTCTTAGATCAGTTTTTAGAAAACTTCACCCAAGCCTACTACTTCTTTACCTCTAGTATTTATAATTTATTTCATCCATTAGTTGCTCTTATAACCTTACACATTATGGGGCATTTGTTATAGCATCAATCACCACCACATATGCATTGATGACTATGTTTTTCCTTTTCCATGTCCTACTTGAAAACATTAATTCCCTATACCTCCTCTAGATTATTTAAAAAATATATATATGTTGACTTGTATGAGCTTTTCTCTAAATAAAGTGGCATGCATATCATTTATTGCTCAAAAAAATGTAATTTTTCATAATTACGCATTGGTTCATGCGTTTTTTATTTTCCTAACTTTCTTTTACCCATACACTTCCATTTTCAACCACTCCAATTGCTTGGAGATGGTATAAATTGTGCATGATCCATGAGGAGAGAAAAGGAATCCTTTAAGAAATGTTATGTTGGTTGTTTCATGCCTTTTCTGCAAGCTCTTGTATTCCCACTGTTGTTTCATTTCCTCAGAAATGGAAACCCTCATTTCCATCATTTTATGTGCTTTCCATATCTAACCAAGAAGTCTCCCTTGATCTTCTTTGGGTCTATATGAGCATAGGAGTAGGAGGTTCATCTTATATTTAGTATCATGGGTGGAGGGACATGGATTCCATTCGAAGAACAATGTCACAATAGGTGCAGATGATAACTACCCAAAAATTGTTGTCAAACTATAAATATAACTCTTTCCTTCGCAATTATGGTATTCTTTATATATGTTCACTATGTTTTAATATATTTTTACTTAGATACTCGTTATTTTAATTATTTTTGTTTTTTATCAAATTCATAGAAATTGTTTATGACATAACTGACATCCTTTGTAGTTTTTCTTTTGAAATTTTTGCAAGTTGACAAAGGAGTAACTTGGAAGGAGCATGACAACTTTTGTTCTTGGGATATTCAAGAAAACTTGGAAGGAGCATGACAACTTTTGTTCTTGGGATATTCAAGAAACACAGGACACCTAGTATGTCTTCCTTCATTATCATTAGTTAGTTATTTGATCAAATTAGTTACAAATTTAGGCTTTCCTTCTTCGAAAGTGGGTTGATCTTTAAATGGTCAGCAATCTATTGTGGCTTTGACCCATATCCATAGGGATTTTTTCCATAACACCCTCTAAGTTGGGATAGATTAGAATATAAAGTAATGGTTAGACTAGAAATCATTCAAGAAATGAAAGAACAAGTGAAAACAATTCAACAAATATTAAAAAAATCACAAGATGGATATAAAGATATGTAGATGTACATAGAATGGGAACAATATATAAGAAAGAGGATAAAGTTTTCTTACAACTAATACCCCAAAAGTGTTCCATTAAATTTGAAAAAGGTGTTAAACTATCACCATGGTTTGTATGACCTTTTATGACTATAGAGAGATCAAGAATAGTTATATATCACCTTACTTTGCCAAAACCCCTAGACCATATGCATAATATTTTTATGTTTCTGTTTTAAATCATTATATTTTAGATCCATCTCATGTACTTCAAAGTATTATATGAGGGGGATCTAAAGGCCAAGATAGTTAGTATCCTAGACTGCCAAACTCAATAGCTTCGACATCAGTATATTGTTAGGATATTTAGACACTTAGGAGTTAGTTAAGATCAACTTGTTAGACACTTAGGAGTTAGTTAAGATCAACTTGGTGTAATGTGTCATTAGGTAAAAGTTTGTTTCCTTATTATGCATTAGCATGCATTTGTAGTTAGTTAATACAACGGTCACAATATGTTATCGACATAGAGTGTTCCAACAATTCATATTCTCCTCAATCTTAATGAACACATTGATCCATGGCTTAACACCTGATTGGTCCATGATCTCTATTTAAATAGCATGGNNGGTAATTTGTCAATGATTGCTTGTGATAAACTCTCTTGTAAATATCTCTATAATATTTTTCTTTTTCACTAATAAATTTCTCCAAGTGACCATGTTGGTTGGGGACATGGATGTTTCCCCACATGGGTTTTACCACGTAAAAACATCGATGTGTTTATCTTTGATCTGGTTTTGTGAGTGGTTATTAAAGTTGTTCGTCCTTTGTTGGAATACCTATTTCTACTTTCCACATGGCTCCTTGGTTAACTTTTATGCCTTTTTTTGAAAGGGCATAACTTTCACATCCGAAGTCCATTTTCAATGTTGATTTTTTAAACAACCTATTTTTTCAATATATTTCCATCAAGACCATTGGTTTCATATTTTAAATCTAAATTCACTACATATTTAATATGGCTTCTCCCAGAGATATTTTTCTTACTAGTACCAAATACTTCTCATGGAAATCCCATATGGAGGATGTATTAAGAAGTAAAGGATTGGAATAGATTACCTTGGGAAAATAATAGGAACCCATTGATGATGACAAGTATTCCAAATGGGTTGATAGGAATGATGAAGCACGTGGACTAATCAGAATGTCCATTTCTCTTAATTTAAAGTTTCACCTTCAAGGAATTGATGCCCCCAATAAAGCTTGTGAAAAGCTTACAGTTGTGTTTGGTGCCCCCAATAAAGATTGCTAAAATGTTTCCAATTGGAAAATCAGTTAATGAATTTAAGTTTGAATGATTTTTCTTGCATTGAAGATTACTTATATAAGTTCAAAAAACTTGGACTTTTGTGTATAGAATATGAACTAGATCTTAAGGAATATCAATGCATAAATGATATTATTGATAAGATAGGTAGTGCATATTATATTTTTGTATATACCTCTTATTACACAAGAGAAGATATAGGGAGTTCTTATAAAGAACCCTCTCTTGAGTCCTTTTTTGATTCTCTAATTTAAGAGCAAGATAATCTTGTGCAACTTGGGTTTATTAGCGCTGCAGGTACATCCAAAAACTCCTTAGTGGCCTAGGAGAAACATAGATCCAAGAATCCAAAGAAGAAACATCCTTTCCACAACAACAAGAAAACCAAGGGTCCCAAACCCTCTCCACCAGCTTCTGCTCCTAATGGTGAAAAATGAGCAAAATATAAAAACAAGAAGACTAAAAAACATTGCAACTTGGAAAGATGGTTGTGTGGAATCCAAATTTTTTAAGAAGATAGAAGGTTCTACTTCAGTATTGATTCTTCTTCTTCTAAGTCTTATTCTCATGGACATGCACTTTATACTTCTAGTTTCTCCTTCAATGTATCTTCTACTTCTTCTTTTGATGAGTGGCTTATTGATTATGGATAATATTATCATATGGCTAAGGATAAAGTCATATTTTTTTCTCTAAATGAATGTAACACCAAGAAAATATATGTTGGTGATGATAGATCTCTTAGTTTTGTAGGGTCTGGAATAGTTTAGTTAGATAATTGTCATTTCAATGGTGTATTATGTGTTCCAAGTCTTTTTTGCAACCTTCTATCAATATATCAGATTACTCATTTAGGTGAAGGTAAGACCATAGAGTTTTCACCTCACCAAATTGTAATCAAGGATCTAAAATATCCTAAGCATGTTCTTGCAACTAGAATTGTTGATGATATTATGAGGTTGTACAAGTTTGAAAATTTTGGGTCATCATATTTTCCATTATTTTTTGTCGCTCATATCACAAACTTTGGAATGGGTAGTTTGGTCATAATTTATTTCTCATTGCAACAACTATGTAATCAATAGATGGTGGTTGGTATTCCTCTTTCTTCTTGCAAAGATGGTGTTTATGTCGATTGTGTTCTCGACAAACACCATCAAGAAATTTTTCACAAATGTGCCTCTTAGCATGCCTCATCTCCTTTGCAATTTGTTCACAGTGATTTGTGTGGTCCACTTTCTTCTCCTTCTTTTCAAGATCACAAGAAGAAACACCATGCACAAGTACACAAGAAGTATCCTGTGAAACCCTTCTCAATAAAGTAAGAAAACCTAGCCAAACATTTCCTATATTCTTCAAGAGAAATGCTTCCACCACCATAAACTCCTTGCACACAAAAGGGTGCTCACAAACCCTATAAACCTATCCCCCAAGAGAGGTGTGCACTTTTCCCAAGAACAAGTGTTTGCTGAAATTTCCAAACTCACACTTGTGATATAATTCCTCAATGGGGAATTTAACTTTACTTATATTAGACTTGTTGATACTGAGAGGGGGGTGAATCAGTATCAAGTACAATTTAAAACCTTTTTCAACTTATACTTAAACCGT